>JAJONQ010050331.1:0-31208 GCA_036250385.1 Solanum microdontum
CTCTTTCACTTCCCGGGAAAGAAACACCCCAAGAAAGCTTCCTCAAAACAGGCCCAACTCACAGGTGGTGCATCCTCATCTCTACCCCATTTCTACTCATCAAACCAGGTCCTAGCAACATTTTTCATCTGACATGCAGCTAGCTCAACTCTCACAGTATCAGTAACATGCATCACATCAAACACCTTTTTTAGTTCCTCAATGAAGTTCTCTGGATCCTCTGCAGTGCTGGAACCCGTGAAACTTGGAGGGTTTATCCTCAGAACTTACGAATCCTTGAAGTGTCAGCCTCTTCTTGTCAAGTTCCTCTTTGCTGCCTGACCTGGTTAGTCACAACTTGGCTCAACTTCCGGATAGCCTCACAGAACTCAACATTGGTGACTTCTCCTTGAGGTTGCACTTCAGGTGCATTGGGTAACTCTTGTCCCTCAATATTCCTCCTAGCTGGACGACCTCTGACTGCTCTTCGTGGAGGCATGATTATCTGAAACACGCGCAAGCACAAATTATAAGGAAAATTTTATAGAGATTAACTCTATCGCACGAAATGAATATGAAAGAAGTGAGATAGTTCCTAAATGTTGCAGCCTCCTAATTATAGATGAGGCGCGCTTCACACCGATAAATAGGACTCTACAGACACGGCTTCATAGACTCTCAAGGACTCTTGAACTCTGTGCTCTGATACCAAGTTTGTCACTCCTCCAGCCTACACCCTGGATGTGGCTGGCACTCGAAGACCATTGTTGGCCCCAAGAGAACCCTTGGCCTTGCTTACTGACTCAGCGGAAGAA
Source organism: Solanum microdontum (assembly GCA_036250385.1). Taxonomy (NCBI): domain Eukaryota; kingdom Viridiplantae; phylum Streptophyta; class Magnoliopsida; order Solanales; family Solanaceae; genus Solanum; species Solanum microdontum. Next base: position 795 of record JAJONQ010050331.1, read on the forward strand.
TCAAAACATTTTACTATAATCAAATGAACTTACTTAAATAACTTTAGTAAAATAACTCATAATGTTTAACGGTCAACATTCAACTTGACCAAAATGGCAACTCAAGTCTTAACATATGAAATGGTAATGTAAAGATGTCTGACTAATAACTGTCTACGAAGCCTCTAAAACAAAGAGGGATGTCGGGACAAGACCCTCGATCATCCTAACATATGAAAGACGAGAAGTCAAATATAGGAGTCCTCCGAAATACAAGGAGGCTCACCAACAGACTCTGAATGCTCAAACTGGATCAACGAGGCGCTGGATGCTGATCCTGGTTACCTGCATCTGCATCATAAGAAGATGCAGGCCAACTGGCATTAGTACATTGAATGTATGAGTATGCGAGTTGGAATGCTAAAACAAGATATAGGCTTGAAAGAAATCTGAAGAAACACTTCCCTTGGCTCTTCTCAACTCATGAATAAACTTAACTCAGAATAAAGCAATGAAACACATGCATTATATGAAAAGCTTTATAAAATAGTAAAAGCAACTTAGTTCATTAAATAAAATGCAATAACAAACTCAACTTTACTCATACACAAAGTAATATAGTTTAGGTGAGAGTTTCTTTAACCGACAACCACCACTATGAGCCTAAGTGGTGATACAACGTCTTTTGACACGCTGCCAGAATTGTCCTATAATTTGTTGTCATATAGAACCTACTTAACTTAGTGGGTGATACAGCGTCTCGCATCCCCATATCGGTGCTCAATACTACTCCCAAAAATATATTTAGCTCATATGTTTAAAAACATAACTCTTTCTTTAGTTTGAGAAAATTACTCAAAGCTTAGCCCAAAGGCTCTCTTGGAATCGATGTTCCCTTTTCTTGCTCAAATGTGAAAGCATTTATAAACTTCTTTGGGAATACTTAGTTCCCTAATAGCTTTTTGATAAATGAACTCAACTCTTTACTTTTTGCTTAACTTGAAAACTTGATTCTTAAAATGAATTTAAAACATTGTTAAAGATTCTTGAAAACTTTGGGAAACTTTGCTTTGACTTGCTTCTTTACTTCTAGACTTGACTCTTGACTTCTTAGACTTTGATCTTAACTTTCCTTGAATTGGATTATGGATTCAAGGTTCATGATCTCGTGTATTGGATGATTTCAGGATGTTTAGATGTACCTTAGAGTGTTGGAATCAACTAGAAAACATAGGTACATTGCTAAGGAACAATTAAGAAAAGGTGGGGAGCGAATGGGGAGAACTGGCGTCCCTGGCGCTCTGAGAGGCGCGGGGCGCCAACCCTCAACATTTAGGGACTGGTCTGGAGCGCACTGGCTGGCGCGGCGCCCCAAGGGTGAACATTCAGGGACCCTTTTGGGGATCTCTGGCTGGCGCGACGCCCCACCCCTATACCCAGGCGTTCGACGACTTTTCTTCTCTGTTATTCATCTCTAAACTCTCTAAACTCTAATGATTCTTTCCCCAAACACTTAGAATCATTAGCACTCTCAATACCCATAGATTTAACTCGAAAAACAACCCAGAAACATGAATCAAATCAACACTAGGCAATCAACAATCAACCAACAAGAATTCAACAATGTTCTTCATGAACTTCACTTGCTTAACATTTAAACAACTCCAATATTGCTGAATTGAAACAAGTTTGGCGTGTGGGTGAACTAACCCAACACTATGTGATCTCACATACCCTGTAGGGATCACCCCCGACGAATTTCACTCGCAAAGCTTGAACGTTCTTGGCGATTTCATGATTTCTCTCCTCTTTTCTCTTTTTCTTCTCTTCTCCAAGCCCTAACATAAATTCTAATTTTCTAAACTGAATAAAGTCTTATTTTACCCCAATTAATTCCTAAAAATGAAATAGGCAAAGTAGGTAAGGAATAGACTAGTTTACCCTTCCAAAACCCGGATTATACTTTCCTTAATCTAACATCACAACTTCCAAAGGTCATAACTTACTCATACGAACTCGAAATTGTGCAAACTAGGCGTCGTTGGAAAGATCATTCCAAGTGATTTCCAACCATATCTAGAACTACACCTAACTCATCCTGAGCTATGAGTTATGATCGTTTGAAGTTGACCAAAAACTCACTTTAACTTACTTAAATTTTCCAGATTTCCTTATACTTTCCAAAAATGACTATTTCCAGATTTTAAACTTCTTTCTAGTTCTTTCTAGTTGGGAGATGTTACAATTCATCAATCATATATCCTCATTTACAACAAGTGTGATCAACAATGCAACATCCACATACATACATGTATCAAAATGAAGCAAGACGAACATACATCATACAATCATAGAATCACAACCATCACCTACCTCGAAACAAGCTTGAAACCTTAAGAAACTTGATCCTTCCCTTTCCGAATTCGTTCAGCTTGTTCATGGTCTACAAACAATCAATATAACACGGGAATCAATAAACAATCACTAATTACCCAAATTACTAACAAATCTAACAACCCTAGATCATACCCATGATCCCACGTATCCAAATAGGGTTGTTTCCACCATAGATTCTAGATCAAGACCCTCCCCCATCGATAATTACCTATTAGATTATGTTTTACGGATCGAAAAATAGATTCGGGGAGTTGAAATCTTACTTTTAGCCTCAAGAATGGTGGAAAACTGTCAAGAATCGCGTGGGGTTCGTTCCTTAGCTCAAAAACCAAAAAGTGTAGAATAAAGTCATTTTGGAGTTTATTTACGACTTTTAGTCGCGTCTGACCCGCCACAACAGCCCTCAACTTGCTACAGCGGCACCACAAAAGCGACCAAAACCACCGTCAAAGCGGCTTGCATGAAACAGTAAGCTATTTTAATAATTCCAAGACCCCCATTTCACAACACACCTTTAACCAATGACGCTAAAAAAATTCCGTTTACGCTAAGATAGATTTCGGGAGTTCTACTGGCTCGAATTCAATTATGTAAAGTCGTACGGATTCCTTAACGATTTATCTAACTACTCATGTAATCAAAATAATAAATAAGTCACCCGATTGTTATCAGATTTCCCTGCACCTTAAATACTCTGATTTTGTCCAAATCTGGACTAGGTTGGGAAATCTCAAGTTACTACGAAAAGGTTTTCTGACCCAAAAAATTTTCCCGTTGGCTTTTCCATAACGACGGAACACGGTCGTTACAATAGATACCAATTTACCCATCACTCGTCCCTGAGTGAAAAACTTAGGAAAATAGTGTAAGGAAGGAATGAACATCTAGATGAACACCATCACTCGTCCCGTCACCATGATATCTCTTCAACATGGACACATGAAATACCAGATGAATACCCGATAAATTAGTAGCTAACGCCAACCTATACGCCACAGGTCCTACACATTCAAGAAGCTCAAAGGGACCAATGTATCGCGGACTTAGCTTGCCCTTCTTGCCAAATCTTATCACCCCTTTCATGGGTGATACTTTAAGAAGAACATTCTCATCGGTTTGAAATGCCATGTCTCTTACCTTATGATCCACATACTTCTTCTGTCTACTATGGGCTGCTAGAAGCTTAGCTTGAATACTCCTCACCTTATCTTGAACATCCTTCACTAAATCAACCCCCAATAGTTTCACATCTCCTTCCTCAAACCATCATATGGGTAATCTACATCCCCTCCTATAGAGTGCCTCAAATGGTGCCATATCTATGCTGGAGTGATAACTATTATTATAAGAGAACTCACACAAAGGAAAGAACTTATCCCATTTTCCTCCAAAATCAATCACACATTCCCTCAACATGTATTCCAACACTTGAATAGTCCTCTCTGACTGCCCGTCTGTCTGTGGATGGAAGGCTGTACTAAAAGCGAGTTGTGTGCCCAATTCATCATGTAATTTCCTCCAAAACTTGGATATGAATTGGGTACCATGCTCTGAGATGATAGAGAGGGGAACCCCACACAACCTCACTCTCTTTTTCACATAAATTTTAGCCAATTATTCAACATTATAATCTATTCTTACCGAAATAAAGTGGGATGATTTAGTCAATCTATCAACTACTACCCAAATAGAATCAAACTTCCCCAAGGTCTTGGGAAGGCTAACCACAAAATCCATGGCTATCCTTTCCCATTTCCATTCCGAAATTGGCATTTTTTGAAGCAAACTTGCAGGCCTTTGGTGTTCATACTTCACTTGTTTGCAATTTTGACACTTAGTCACAAACTCCGTTATATCTTTTTTCATGCCCGGCCACCAATAAATTTACTTCAAATCGCAATACATCTTAGTCACACACCGAATATCGAGAACCATGAAATTTTGTCAACAATTTTTGAATCAAATCATTAACTTGAGGAACACAAATCCTTCCTTTAAAACTGAGCACATCTTCCGCATCAAGAGTGGTCTCTTGTGCCTTACCACTCGCAGTCTTCTTCTTAAGTTCATTCAAATTCTCATCCTCAAATTGCTTGGCCTTGATCTCTTCAATGAATGTGGCCTTCACTTCAATGCTAGCTAACACCCCACCTCTTTTTGAGATGCCCAACTACATGAACTTAGACTCTAACGTCTGAATTTCCTTAGTCAAAGGTCGCTTGGTTACACTCAAGAAAGTTAGACTACCCATACTCATCGCTTTTCGACTCAAAGCGTCCGCCACAATATTAGCCTTATCCGGATGGTATTGAATGGTGACATCATAATCCTTAAGTAACTCCATCCACCTTCGCTGTCTCAAATTCAGATCCTTTTGAGTGAACACATGTTGCAAACTACGATGATCAGTAAACATTTCACACTTAACCCCATAGAGGTAATGTCGCCAGATCTTAAGAGCAAACACTACCACTGCCAACTCCAAATTATGTGTTGGATAATTCCTCTCACGCACCTTCAATTGATGCAATGCATAAGCTATGACATTCTTATCCTGCATCAACACAACACCCAAACCAGAATGTGAAGCATCACAATAAACAATCAAATCCTTACCTTCAACCGGTAATGCTAGAATATGTGCAGTGGTCAAGAGAGTCTTAAGCTTTTGAAAGCTCTCCTTAAATTTTTTAGTCCATTCACATGGTATCTCCTCTTTGGTCAAATTAGTCAAGTGAGTGGCAACAAAAGCAAAGTTCTTCACAAATTGATGACAGTAGCTAGCGATCCCCACAAAACTCCTAACTTCCATCACAGAGCTAGGCCGAACCCAACTCTTAACCACCTCAATCTTTTGAGGATCTACCATTACCCCTTCTTTTGAAATTACATGTCCTAAAAATGCAACAGAAGTCAACCAAAATTCACACTTAGAGAATTTAGCATATAACTTTTGTTTACCAAGAACACCCAAAACAATACGAAGATGGTCGGCATGCTCTTCCTCACTCTTCGAATAGACCAAAATATCATCAATAAAGACTATGACAAAAGAATCACAAAATGGTTTTAACACCCCATTCATTAAACTCATAAAAGCTCCAGGCGCATTAGTCAAACCAAAAGACATAACTAGAAATTCATAGTGCCCATAGCGGGTTCTAAATGCCGTTTTGGGCACATCCTCAGGCCTAATTTTCAATTGATGGTAACCAGACCTTAGATCAATCTTGGAGAAAACTGATGCACCTGGGAATTGGTCATAAAGATCATCTACTCGAGGCAAATGATACTTGTTTTGAATAGTGACCCTATTCAATTGTCGATAATCTATACACATTCTCATACTACCATTTTTTTTCTTAATAAACAAGACTGGAGCACCCCATAAGGAAGCACTAGGATGAGTAACTCCCTTATCAAGAAGTTCTTGGATTTCAGCCTTAAGGTCTCTTAACTTTGCTGGAGCCATGCGATATGGAGGGATAGAAATGGGACGTGTACCAGGTTCTAAATCAATGCAGAAGTCTATATCTCTATTCGGACGCATACCAGGCAAGTTATTAGGAAACACTTCTCTAAATACTGACACCACAGGAATATACTCAATAGATGAAGTCTCAACCTCAACATCCCTAACATGAGCCAACTATGCCAAACAACCCTACCTTACCAATTTTCTTGCCCGAATGAAGGATATGATCTTATCTTGCTTAGGCTTGTACACCCCTTCCCACTCTAATTTTTCCCTTCCCGTAATTTCTAGAGTTATAGACTTAGTATTACAATTAAGCACAACATAATAGAGGGACAACCAAGTCATGCCTAAGATTATATCAAAGTCAATCATATCCAAAATCACCAAATCAACCCAAGTTTGAAAATCCATAAACAAAATAGGACAAGCACGATAGACATGAGTGACTATGACTGACTCTCCAACTGGGGTAGAAACATGGATATGGGCATGACCTATATCACAAATCATAGCAAATTCTGAGGCAAATCACACAGATACATATGAATAAATAGAACCCAGATCAAATAACACATTAGCCATCCGATCACAGATAAAAATAGTACCTGTGATCACTGTGTCAAACACCTCTGCCTCATTCTTGCCCAGAAAGGCATAACACTAAGCCCTATTATCTTGACGAACCACTTCCCTATCTGGTTGCACGTTACCCCTGCCTGCATTACCATTTCCTCTACCTCCACGGTCTCGCTGATTACCTCCTCACCCACTTTGTGGACGCCCACAGGTACCACTGCTCTAGTTTGCTACAACACAGAATCCAACACACGTGGGTAGGGATAATCTTTCCACATATTCCCATGTTCTCCACAATTGTAGCAAGTATGATCAAAAGATGGTCTGCCACCCATCGAAGGCGCGACTCCCTGGCTATCCTGAATCAAATTATAAGTTGGAGTTCCTGTGTAGTTACCTGTAGAGGCGGGCATAGCGAACTGAATTGGCTTGGCTGCAAATGTTGTCCTTCCAGACCCCCTGGAGTAAGAACCTTGAAAGTTACCCGAGTTCTTAGCCCTCTTAGCCAATGCCTTAGCCTGACTGTCTCGCCTCACCCCCTCCACTTTCTTAACAAAGTTAGTTACCTCATTAAAGCTCTTTCCTGTAGAGGTCATATGAACATATAAAACCTGCAACTTAGATTTTAGTCCCCTAATAAATAAACGGATCCTCTCCTCCTCAGTAGTCACTAATTGAGTAGCATATCTAGACAATGCATAGAACTTGGCCTCATAAGCAGCCACAAACATACCACTTGCTCCAAAGCCATGAACTCATCCTTTCTGTGATCCCTCAAAGTCCTAGGCACATACTTCTCTAGAAACATAGCATGAAATTGGGTCCAAGTAAGTGGAGGTAAAGTTGAAGATCTACATTACATATAAGCTCTCCACTACTGCTTAGCCTCACCTTGAAGTTGAAAGGACACAAACTCAAACCCATGCTGATGGACAATTCCTAACTTATGATGCCTCTCATAGCAATCTAAGATAAACTCATAAGCATCCTCATCAGAACTAAGAAACACAGGAGGCTTTAGCTTAAAAAACTTAGTCAATATTTCATGCTCATTACTAGTCATAACAGAACCCAACAAAGAACGGAAGAAAGCATCATTACCTCCCGTTCCACCTGTCTTGGGCGCAGTGCTAGCAATAGGGGGATTAGCGGAAGCTTGAGTTGCTTGAGCAAAAGGAAGCACTCCAGGACCAACCAACCCTTTCAGGAATGACATGATTTGTTGAGCTAACACTAGGTCTATGGGAGAACACCGACAGTTTCAGCCTGCACTTCTTCCTCTTGTCCAACCTCCTCAACATTTTCAACCCCAATATCCTCTTCTATCTCTTCATGATGCACAGGAGGGGCCTTATTTTGGGGAGCATTTCCGACTGGTACCCCATCTCTAGTAGGCGCCACTCTTCCTCGGCCTCTACCCCTGCCTCGACCACGACCTCTCACTGTAGATTCCTCAGCTGGAGCATTGATGGGATCTACGAGCTTGACGCCGTTGAATCTAGTATTAACCATCTATGGATAGAAGAGTGAATGAGGTTAGATACCAATTTGAATTGACAGAAACCAATTGAAATCAAGTTATAGTACGAAAGGAGACAAGAGAAAACAAACAGATTTCCTAAAGTTCTATAGCCTCTCGAAGAAAAGTAAAGGTGTCCCCATACCGTTCTGTAAGACTCTACTAGACTTGTTTTGGTACATCGCGATCAACGAACCTAGGCTTTGATACTAACTTTGTCACGACCCAGACCGTCGTGATTGACACCCATACTAACCCTCCGGTGGGAGAACCCCTACTACAACCCAAACCAAGCAACTAAACTAAAAACTAAAATATTTAAATTATGGAAGCAAGTAAAATAACTAAAGACTGAAGTTCCCATAAACTTCCAAAAGATTTAATGACTAAACAATACGGAAAATACACCTAGAACCTGAAAGTCAATGTACCAAAACATCTAACAATGAACCAAAGTCTAAACAAGAAGGGTCACAACCACAAACTAACAACTAATAACTAACTAGAAAAGTATAAGTCCGAAATGTGGGCATAGACGAAAGGAGAACTCATGGCAGCCTCGAAGAACTGGCTCACCCTTGAATTCAAACAATGATCACTGATCTTCTAAGCGAGGTCTGTCAATAGCCGCCTAAAGATGCCCTGTACTTAATAAATAAAGACCAAGTGCAGTATCAGTACACAACCACAGTGTACTGGTAGGATCACGTGGCTATCCCACTAAGTGTAACATACATAAATCAAACAAAAATATAATCACATGCATTTATCGAACATATACAATATTATCAATATTTACGAACAACGAACAACTTCGCATTTCTCAAGATACACAATTATGACAAGTCACTGGTCCTCTCAAGGAACCTAAACCCAAACAATTAGCATACCGAAACGTGGTACCCGATCCAATGTTTATGTCAGAACGTGGGAATCGATCCCATAATTATGTCAGAACTGGCAACCGATCCCATAATAATGTCAGAATGTTGCAATCAATCCCAATTAGTATACTAGAACGCGGTATCTGATCCAATCGACACACCACAATCACAATCATAATCACAAGTACATTCTCAATAATCATACAATCAAGAAGTGATTCATAACATTCATCAATCATATATCCTCATTTACAATAAGTGTGATCAACAATGCAACATCCGCATACATACATGTATCATAATGAAGCAAGACAAACATACATCACACAATCATAGAATCATAACCATCACCTACCTCGAAACAAGCTTGAAACCTTAAGAAACTTGATCCTCCCCTTTCTAGATTTGTTCCGCTTGTTCTTGGTCTACAAACAATTACTACAACACAGGAATCAATAAACAATCACTAATTACCCGAATTACTAACAATTCTAACAACCCTAGATCATACCCATGATCCCAAGTATCCAAAATAGGGTTGTTTCCACCATAGATTCAAGACCAAAACTCTCCCCCATCGATAATAACCTATTAGATTATGTTCTACGGATCATAAAATGGATTCGGGGAGTTAAAATCTTATTTTTAGCCTCAAGAATGGTGGAAAACTGCCTAGAGTCGCCTAGGGTTCATTCCTTAGATCTAAAAACCAAAAAGTGCATAATAAAGTCATTTTGGGGTTAATTTACGACTTTAAGTCACGTTTGGCCTGCCACGGCGGCCTTCACCCAGCTACAGCGGCACCGCCAGAGCGACCAAAACCATCGCCAAAGTGGCTTGCACGAAACAATGAGCTATTTTAATAATTCCAAGACCCCCATTTCACAACACATATTTAACCAACGACGCTCATAAAATATCATTCACACTAAGATCGATTTCGAGAGTTCTACTCGCCCAAATTTAATTCCGTAAAGTCGTACGGATTCCTTAACGACTTATTTAACTACTTATGTAATCAAAATCATAAATAAGTTACTCGATTGTTACTAGATTTACCTACACTTTAATAACTCCAATTTCATTCAAATCTGGACTAGGTTGGAAAATTTCAAGTTACTACAAAAAAGTTTTTCGACCCAAATTTTTTCCCCGTTGTCTTTTACATAACGACGGAACCCGTCCGTATAGGAAGTTTGGGAGATTTTACGCTAAGGGTTGACTTTGGTCAATATTCAGAGTTTGGATGCTCGAATCAAATTTCTGATGATTTCATTGGATTTAGGAGATGGTTTTAGGCGTAGAAGAGGTTTTGATTGATTTTTAGAGGTTTTATGGGCAATTTGGTCTTTTTGAGTGTTAAGTTAGTTTATTGCGGCATTCACAATTTTTGGGTCAAGGAGACCTCAATTTGTATTTTGATGGTTCTATCTAGTCCGAAACATCTAATTTAGTTGGGTGTCATATTCGATTTGTATACTCGGGGGTTTCAAACAAATCTTGAGGGTTCATTTGGAAAAGTTGTGCCTTCTATAAACTATTGCTTTGCTATGTTTTGATGCATGATAATTTGGTCAACGTGATCGCGAGACAGTCTCTCGTGATCGTGTGGTGTTGCTTTTGTGTGCATCACGATCGTGTGAAGTCCCACCATGATCGTGTAGGGTCAGAAGAAAGGTAATGGCGATCACATGGAGTCTTGCCGCGATCTCAATGGTAAATTTAAATGAGTTAACTGACTAACTCATCGTGATCGCATGGCTTGGTGTCACGATCACGATCATGATGAGCATATGAGACCCAGGAAGAATGTTTTCTCAAAATCAAGGTTTCAACTCTATTTCTCCATTTTTAACGTTGAGAGCTTGGCTTTGGCGATTTTAAAGAGGGTTTTCAAGTTTTATTGATTTTGGTATCGATTTCTAACTCTCTAACTCCTTTTTACCATTAATTTATTATTTTGATGATTAAACTTGAGTTTTAATCCTAACTTAATTGGTTTTTGATAAGGTTTATGATAAACTGATGATTTAAGGCTTGATTCAACTCCATTTTAAAGTTGGTTTCCAAATGTGTAGGGTAACATCATTTAATAAAAAAATTTATATTTACTTTTCATTTTTGGAATCAGGTTTTTAGGTCATTGTGACCCCATTTTCTAAAAGTCTTGATATGGGTGTTGTTAGTTCAAATGCTTATTGTGATTATTTATTTGAATAGCTTGTCTTGATTTGGAGACCCAACAACAAGCGAAAGCTTATGTTCGGGAGTGATTGTTGACTTCTTGAGGCAAGTGTAGTTCTTGACTTTACGTTAAGTTTATTGAATCTTGTATTTCATTGTATGATTGAGAGTAATGGGGTTGGTGAAGGGATTCATAGAAAAATTGTGTGTTGTAAATTAATGATGTGATCTTCCTAAACAACTTGAGTTAAAACAAAAATCTTTGTTGATTTGTGTGACTATGTTGTATTGTTGGCCATTGGACGTCACTCGATGATAGACTTGATTGCGTGTTATTGGATATTGGTGTTTAATTATCATCCTCATATTTGATCGTTGCACTATTATATTTGCGTTGACGGGGTAGCATTGTTGTGATGATTATGGTGAGGATGAGAGGAAATAGGAAATGGGATACACGTCCATGGCAAATTTATTGAAATAAAATTAAGATCGAGCCACATGCCCATGGCACATGCATGTAATAAAGAGTCCTCCATGGGCTCTGGACTGAGATACAACATGTGTGTATCGTTAGGACAAACATGCATCACTCTAAATGCCATTGCACATCATTGCATTGCACTTCATTTGATTATGATCATTGATACATTATTGAGTACCTCGATTGTGGAATACCTTGATGATTAACTATTCGTGTTGAGGTGCAATTTGAACTGTTATCCTTGTGCTTTGTTATGTGGAGTGAGAACTGTTAGGTTGGACTGATTGATTATTTCAGGTTTTATTTGTTGAGGTTCAGATGGAGTGGTTGGAGTACTTGTGTTCAATAATGCTTTACTCAGAGTTAGTTGTGTGCTTGATGAGTACTGTGTTGTTGGTACTCACCCTTTGCTTCTACACTTGTGTAGGTTACAAGCCCGAATCATTGTGATTCTCTTTCTTCCCCTATATTTTCATCTGAGGCTTTACCGTGGAGACTTGCCAGGTAGATGCTTGGCATCTCAGCGGGCCCTGTGCTCCTTTATTATGCCATTATTCTATTACTGAAACAATGACATTGAGACATGTATTTCATTTCAAATAAGTTGTAATACATTATAGGCTTGTACACGTGACAATCAGATTTTGAGGCTTTATTTGAGTTTGTTAAGTTATCTACATTATTGATATTTTGTGATTTCTCTATCTTTTACTTCCGCATTTATCGTTTTACTTAGGTTTAGGTTGACTTATTTTGGGGGAATAAGACGATTGTCAACACATCCAGTTTTGGATCGTGTCAATATGAATATAAAAGTTATGATTATAATTATAATCGACGACTTGTCATACATTAAAAATTAGTCTTAGTGTATTCGCTTTGTGCATGTCTCTCATATTAATAAAACAAGAATTTTAGAAAAATAGAATAAATAATATTAAGAAAATGTGTTTGTGTAATAATATAAGAATTTAATTAGAAAGAAAATTATAAATTTCAAACTGAAAAGTGATTATTTTTAAGAGTTTGATCTAATCCACTAGTTCTTCCTTCTCCGTTTGTTCTAACACTTGCTTAATTGAATAAAAGCGTTGTAAAAATAGTGTTTGATTGTTTGCATGATCATTTAAAATACATGCATTATATGTATATTTCGTGTGGAATTTGTTCTGCCTATTTCCAATAAGAAAAATATTTTCCTTATTTTTAAGAAATATGTTTTTCTTACTACTAAAAAATCACAATTTTTCACAGAAAAATGTTTAGTGGTTATTTCTATAAATATTTTGATTGAATCGCTGGAAAAAATTAGGAAGTTTCTTACTATTCGGTGAAAATTTGTGTTTTGCCATGTATTTTTCAGTGAAAATTTGGATCCCAACAAATACTTTTTCAGTGAGCTGATTCGGTGGAAAATGAGTGAGAAAATCATGTTATATAACCCAAATTACCCACTGTCGTGATGAAAATAACTTATATTTCTAGTAGAACCTAAAAAATCTTTATCTTAAATTCTTGACCAACCGAACGCTAAAAACTTTGTCTACACTGATCATACCCGTAGTGAGTCGTTCTAAATGAAGTAGAACCATGAAAGAAGAAGAAAACTAAAAGACATAGCATGTGATGAACTGAATTATGATCATAAGGGTAGCGTGATCATCTTTGTATTGTGCTTGTGAAGTGACATGAATATTTCTAAAGAAAAATTGTTTTTAATTTTGCAACCAATAATATTGATCACTTTCAATTAAAGAAGAAAGGTGAAATAGGTTAGCAGTATTGTGTAGATTGAGTTTGATGGGTCTTTTAACAAGTTCAGTTAGTTTTATGGAATTCAATTAGGTGTAAGCTGGTTAGAGTTATGCAAATATCAGTAATATAGAGATTAGTCATGAGTAAATTTATGTATTATTTTATGTACGTATTAGTTATGTAGGGAATGATTTTCTAGGGATTAGTTATACATCTATTAATTAATCCACCTTCTATCCTGTAATACCCCAATTTTTTTTAGCCAAGACTCGAACCATTCTTCGTTGTGAGTAAGATTTTACCGAGGAAATTTAAATTTTTTAAGTGTTAAGGTCACTAGATAGAGCACCTTGAGTTCCAAAAAGAACTAAAGAAAATTCATCCAAGTCATCCGTAAGTTCTTTTAACTTTTAGATCAACTTCAAATGACCATAAATTTAAGCACATAATGAGTTAGGTGTCCCGTGAGGTATTAAATTGAAGATCTTTGAGTCCTCTTCCCAACGCTTCCGACTTTGCTAAAATCCGAGTTTGGATGAGGGAAATATGACTGTTTGAGTGCAGCCTTTCTAGATAGCCTTTACACCTGAACTAATGAGGGGTATTTTTTATCTTTTCCTCACCCCCACTTAAAATAACTGTGAATTACACCCAATTTAGGGTCTAAACTGATTAGAATCAGTTTCATTCAGCCCAAAATGTTTAGGGCTTTAGAGAGAAGATTCAAGAAAAGAAAAAGTACATGGTTCCAAGAGTTCATCCAAGATTTCGCCAAGAATCTAGTTCTTTAAGGTATGTAAGCATCCATAGTGATGGGTTCGTTCACCCACATGCAAATCATGATTTATATTATCAAATGCATCCATAAAGATTAAGAAATTTAAGTTCTTGATGAGTGTTCTTGAGGTATTGTTCTCCATTCTTGATTTGTGACGTTTGGTTGAGTTCTTGAGGTGAGGATCTTGTTAATGAGCACTGTTCTTGAGTATTTTTCAAGTAGATTTTCATGTAATTTAGTTAGGTGAACGAATCTAAGAGAGTTTGGAAGAAACCATTCGATTCTGGGTGAATTAGGGCCAAAAATAAAGAAGAGAAATTCGTCAGGTTTTCTGGGCAGGGGGTGGCGCGCCGCGCCAGTAGTGAGCCTCTGAAGTTTAGGGGCTAGAGCCCCGCGCCACCCAGTACGGTAGGGTCACCTGCTTCATATTTTTTCCGTCGTTTGTGTCGTCTAAGTTCTTTTAAAGTGTACCTTCACTCCCTTCCTGATTTAACTATTCAAAATCACATATAAGCATCAAGATCCTTTATATCATGAATCATAACTCTTGAATCCATAATTCAAATTCAAGATAGAGTTAAGAGTAAAGTTCGAGGGAGTTCTTTGGGTCATATTTGAGAAGTCTTTTTCAAACTTTTAAGATTTGTTTCAAGACTCGAGTAAGTGAGTATAAGAATGAGCAGAGTGTATTCATTAGCATACATTATTATTGAGATCCTCGAGTCGAGTCGTTCATGCCCATAAATTTTGCATGAACTCTATAATTTGAGTATCCTTAATAGTAGTAATATATTCGAGTTCTAAGTTATTGAGCATTGATTTCCTAATCCTTTTTGAAACTATATTTTATAATTGTGGGTTACCATATGATGTACATGGAGGTCCTTGAGTAAAGTCGGTCGTGCCCATAATTCCGCATGAACCCTATGAATCGAGCATTCTAGAGATGAGTAGTATCATTGAGTCCTTGGGCTCTGGAGTTATTGAGTTTCGAGTTCTATATACGGTTATTGAAACCCTTGAATTGAGTCGTTCACATCTATAATTCGGCGTGAACCCTATTTGAGAAGTCTTTTACAATCATTTATAATTTGTTTAAAGACTTGAGTAAATAAGTATGAGGATGAGCAGAGTCGGGTTTCATTTTTAAAAAAAATGAATATAAAAAATCTAAGTATTCCCAAGAGTAAATGTTTTTACATTTAAGAAGAGAGGAAACTTTGATTTCCAAATGAGTTCATGAGGAGTTTTGAGCACTATCTCTTTTAAGAGAACCTTTTGAGTAATAATCTCAAAGTTTGAGGATGGGGAAATGTTTTTAAACATATGAGCATGCGTTATATTATTGGGAATAGTATTGAGCACCGATATGGGGGATAGTTCAGACAACTCACAACCCCCATAAATTACGTATGCCAACATAGGTAAAGAGTCATACTTTTTAGATGATTCCTTATTACTTTTTAGCATAGCTTAGTGGATCCAGTTAGTTGAGGATGTCTTATACTACAACATGGTACAGGACAATTCTGGCAGCGTGGGTGAGATGTTGTATCATCTCATAGCTTATAGTGATGGTTCTCGGTTAGAGAATCTCCCAAATAAGAGTTATTATTGTATTTTTTTTACCTACAATTGAGTTATTATTGTATTTTTACATACAATTAAGTTATTATCTACTATTTTAAAAGCTTTCCATATATTTCATCTTTTATTGTTGCTTTATTCTTGAGTATCTTTGAGTTGAGTATCTTAAGTTGAGTATCTTGAGTTGAGTATCTTTGAGTTGAGTATCTTACGTTTGAATTGAGTATCTTATCCTTGAGTTGATTATCCTCTCCTTGAAGAGAGTTTGACTTGAGTTGAGTGAGTTTGAAAAAAGGTAATTATGTTTCTTTCCTATCAGTTCAAGCTTATATTTATTCTTTATAATTCCTCTTACATGCTCGTACATTCCATGTACTGACGCCATTTGACCTGCATCTTTTATGATACAGACACATGTAATCAGGGTCATCAACAAGCGCTCCATTGATACCATTTGCAGTTCCAGTTAGCTTTGATGAGTCTCCTTGCTTCCGAATGGTTCCACTTTTATTTTCACTTTGTTAGGATGTTGAGGGTCTTGTCCCGATAATCCTTTTGTAACAATAAAGTCTTCATAGATAGTTTAAAAGTCAAGGAGTCTATCATTATTCCCTTTGTTTTTGTAATGTTTTGAGTTCATGAGGCATTTAACTAATACTTGTTAAATTATTTTTAGACGATTATTGGAGTTGAGTTTAAGCAATGTTTTTAAAGTTAATTTTTCATCATGAGTTTCCATTTTTCTTGAGTAGTGTCTTCCACTGAGTGGTGAGCCAGGACAAGGATTCGCTTGGGAACGAACAATGGTTTTCGAGTGCAAGTTACGTCTAGTATGTAAGCTCGGGGCGTAACAAACTTGGTATCAGAACACATAGTTCAAGTGTCCTAGGGTGTTAGTGAAGTCGGGTTAGTAGGGTCTTATTTATGGGTGTGAGGGCCCCACTTCTATAAACGAGGCACTACAAGTATTTAAGAAACACTTCTCTTCTTTCATACTCTTAATCGTGCAATAAAATTATGTCGTAAGGAGCTTATTCATACTCGTGCGTTTCTCATATTCATTCAACTACCCCTCATACTAGAGGTGGTTGGAAAGCAAAGTTAGTTCTATATCGATGAGTTGCTCTCAGCAAAACTCTTGAGGAAGTCATGAGACTGCAGAGGGGCTTGAGAGAAGCCCATGAGTGAGTTAAGTGTTGAGTTTCGAAGAAACGCATTCATATTCATATGAATCGTGCATTCGAGCTAAAAGCGAGTTGTACTTTCGTATCTAAACCTTGTTTCAGCTGAGATCCTTATAAGGAAATATATTTAGAGCTTGGGCAATATTTTTACCCGAAAAGTTAGTATGAGTTACGAGATTAGGAGCAGTAGTAGTGAAAGTGCCCAAAGTTAGAGGAAGGTATGCAGATGTTAAGTTGTCTAAGAAAGGGAGATAGTGATGAGGCAAGCTATGCGATTATATCATGCACCTAGTAAGTTATTAAATGAGGAGTTTCCCCTTATGGGTAAACTAAGAAGTGATAAGTTGTGAAGATCTCAGGATAGGAGGTAGAGTAAGAGTTGCAAGTTGGAATGAGTTAAAGTATGCTTTAACTAGAAAGGAACTTATAATGAGGTTCCATTGTGTTCGTATCGACCAAGTGTATGTGTTGAAATAGAAGAGTAGGAGTATTCATGAGGTGTTAGATCTAAGCCAGGCCTATGATATTTAAGGGAGAGCCCATTATATTCAAAGTGTTATAGAGCTAATTAGGAAATGGTGTATAATGAAGGAGTAAAATCGTATTTAAGTTGTGAAGTGGAATGTGATGGTAATTTATGAGTATGGAGACTGAGAGGTAAGGATTGACTACTTGTCGGTATGTCTTAGTTGACGAGTGTTTCTTAATTTGTATCTAGTAGTTGTAAGTTAATATAGTAAGCGAGAAATCATATTGATATCCGGGATTAGTAATAAACATGAATCTTGAATTTGAGATGAGTGTTGAGATCAGAAGAATGGCAATATGAGGGTGATGATGTTAGTCTTGAGATTTGATCGGGTAAACTTGACATAGAGGAGGTGAGGAATTGAGATGTTAGCTGCAATAACCTTTTGATAAGGGCAGTGAAGTGTCGCTAAGTCACAGGAGTAACAAGAGCATTAAGAGATGTACAGAGATGGTATGTAATCAGACGAGGTTCCAATTAAATTATGATATTCCATGTGTGCCTAGATAGCATAATTGAGCTGCCAATAATGGATAGGCTGGTGCAAGTGTAATTTTCTTATGACCCAGATTGTCGTGATTGACACCCACACTAACCCTCCGATGGGAGAACTATTAATACTAATTAGCTAACCCAAGAACTAAACATTTAAAGATATGGAAGAAAGTTTAAATGCAGAAATAGAGTAGAGTTCCCATAAACTCCAAAAGTCTAGCAACGACTATCAAAACATTGCGGAAATATTCCCTAGAAATTGAAAGTCAGTGTACCAAAATTCTAACAAACCATAAGTCTAAAGAAAAAGGGGTACAACCCTGAAAGCTAAACAATTGAGCATCTAAAGTACTAATCTAGGTTTTAGAAAGAAGGACTGAACAAAAGGAGAACTCATGGCAGTCTGGAAGAATTGGCTCACCCTTGAATTCGATTTGGTCACTTATCTCCTAGATGAGGTCTATCAATAGCCTCCTGAAGATGCCTTGTATTCAACAAAGAAAGAGTAAGTGCAGTATCAGTATACAACGATAATGTACTGGTAGGATCACGCGGCTATTCCAGTAAGCGTAACATATACAAGCAGTCACAACATAGTAAACATGCATATACCGAACATATACAATATCAATTATCATTTCAGGAGCAATGTGCCATTCCATATTTCTAACATCAAGTACATACGCATATATGACAAGTCAATGGTCCTATCATGGAACCCATACCCAAATTGTTAGTGTGTCGGATCGTGACACCCGATCCAAGTTAGTGTGCTGGAACTTGACACCCGTTCCCATATGTATGTTAGTACGTGACATCTGATCCCAATTAGTGTGTTGGAATGTAACAACCCGGTCCATTTAACAAGCCACAATCACAATGTACATTCTCATAATCATACAATCAAGTGTTGATTCATGACATGTAATCATTCGTTCATACTCATTCACATTTGATGCGATCAATAGTGCAACATTCGCATATATACATGCATTACAATGAAGCTAATACTAACATACATCACACAAACATGAAATCAAACCATCACCTACCTCGAAAAAAAGCTTGAATTCTCCTAAGAAACTTGATTCTTCCCTTTCTGGATTCTTTCTGCTTGTTCTAGGTCTACAAACAATCAATTCAATACGAGGATCAATAATTAAGGTCTAATTTACCCGAATTATGACAAACTCAAAACCCAAGATCCAAATCATGATCCTAAGGTGCAGCTAGGGCTTTTCCCACCATCCAATTCAGTTCAAAAACCCTCCCCCAACAATATATAATCAAAATTCTAAGTTTTACGGATCAAAAAATGGATTAGGGGAGTAAAATCCTTAACTTTAGTGCTAGAAGAGGTGGAAAACTGTCAAGAACTTGCCCTAGTTCGTCTCTTAGCTATCAAGAATGAAAATTGCAGAATAATGACATTTTTGGGGCTTATTTTTTACTTAAGTTGTGACTGGACCACTATGGCAGCTCCCATCCCATTACAACAGCCTCGCCCTGGCTGAATTAATCCCGCCCTGACAGTTTGCACGAAAATAGAGAGTCGAAAGTTAAGTTTCAAACCCCCATTTCACAACATACCTTAAACCCATGACACTCAGAAACTACCGTTCACGCTAAGATCAGTTTCGGAGTTCTACTCGCCAGAATTCAATTTCGTAAGGCCGTACAGGTTCCTTAACGTCTTAACTATCTACTCATGTAACAAAATTCATTATTAAATCTCTCATTCATTACCATATTTCCCTAGACCTTGCATGACTCAGATTTCGTCCAAATCTAGACTAGTCTTGGAATTCTCAAGTTACTACAAAAAAAATTTTATCCAAACTATTTCCCCAATGGATTTTCTATAACGAAGTGAACAGGTCATTACAAATTTTCCTAAAGAGTTAGATGAAGAAGCCTTAGGATCCAATGAGAAGAGGTCAAGAGAAACATCTTAGAAAGAGAAGATGTAGACCAGTTTAGAGATGATGGAATATGTCCATAACTTTCAAGTGTCAACTTTAAACCTAAGGGGGAGATGATAAGATGAGAAACGAAGTCTAGTGTTGAGGATAAGATAGTAATGAGTTCAAACGAGCATGTGATATATCTTTTCAGAGGTCCTTTTAGTAGTGAAGTGATGTTAGAAGGAGAAGTTTAATGTTCTTATCATGATAATGATGGTTTGATAATTCCATCTAAGGTTATAAATAAGGAGGATGAGGTTGTACTATGAGAAATAGTTAAATGAGAGCCCTTAGTTGGTTCGAGTAGTAATGCGAGAAATCTAGTTGACATGACAGAGATTATAAGAGAATGAGAACTTCTTAAGGACCTGGTTAGTAGTAGTCCATGGAGTTGTTAGAATACTAAGCTTGAATGTGGTGTTGTTAAACATTAGGTGGTTCTTGATATGAGCCCAATGTTGACTAAATGTGGTGGTAAAGAGTAATATTCTTGGGATGAGATTCCCTATAGAGAGGTATAGAACCCGAACCGATTTGGGTTAGGCTTGAATATAGTAAGAGTGTGTCGTTAGACTCAGACCTTGGTAAGAGAAGTCATGTACCCTTGTGGGAGCTATGAGTTGCAGCCAACGATGTATGATAATAAGGAAAGAAGAGCATAGTTGAGGAGTGTTGCTAAGCTTAACAACTAGCAGTCACATTACCCCGGGCAAGGTATTCCTCTTCTTACTTCATGCCCAGACTTCCTTTGTTTCAGATAAGGTAAATTCAGAGAGAGCGTGACTATGTTCACAACAACATCATTCTTGACTTAGGTGCTATAAGAAGTCCCAACTCTTGGTATGAATCAGTTCAGCCTATGCTAGTAGGCAAGTTAAGGAGTCAGAAGAGATAGTAAGAGTAACCCCATTCCATACCTAGTCCAGCCGTCATTCAAGGACGAATGATCCTAAGGGGGAATTAATGTAACACCCCAATTTTTTTTTAGGCTAAGACTCGAACAATTCTTCGTTGTGAGTAGGATTTTACCAAGGAAATCTAAATTCTTTTAAGTGTTAAGGTCACTACATGTAGCACCTTGAGTTCCAAAAAGAACTAAAGAGACATTCATTCAAGTCATCCGTAAGTTCTTTTAAGTTTTGGGTCAAATTCAAATGACCATAAATTTTAGCACATAATGAGTTAGGAGGTCCATGAGGTATAAAATCGAAGATCTTTGAGTCCTCTTTCCAACACTACCGAGTTTGCTAAAAACCTAGTTCGGATGAGAGAGATATGACCGTTTGAGTGCAGCCTCTCTAGATAGGGCCTTTTCACCCGAACTAAGGAGGGTTATTTTCGCATTTTCCTTACCCCCACTTAGTCTAAGCCTGAATTACACCCAATTTAGGGTCTAAACCAATTATAATAAGTTTCATTCACCCCAAAATGTATAGGGTGTTATAGAGAAGATTTAAGAGGAGAAAAATTTCAAGGTTCCAAGCATTCATCCAAGATTTCGCCAAGAACCTAGTTCTTTAAGGTATGTAAGCTTCCATAGTGATGGGTTCGTTGACCCACACGTCAATCATGATTTATATTATCAAATTCATCCATAAAGATTGAGAAATTTAAGTTCTTGATGAGTGCTTTTGAGGTATTGTTTTCCATTCTTGATTTATGACGTTTGGTTGAGTTCTTGAGGCGAGGATCTTGTTAATGAGAACTGTTATCGAGTAATTTTGAAGTAGATTTTTTATTTAATTTAGTTGGGTAAACGAATCTAAGATAGTTTGGAAGAAACCATTCAATTCCCGGTGAATTAGGGCAAAAAATCGAGAAAAGAAATTCGTTGGGTTTTCTGGGTAGGGGGCTGGAGCGCTGCGCCAACAGTGCTCTAGGAGTGAGCCTCTGAATTTTAGGTCTGGCGCGCCACGGTACTCAGTGCGCCAGGATCGCCTGCCCCATTCTTTTTCCGTCATTCGTCCCGTCTGAGTTCTTTTAAAGTGTACCTTCACTCCCTTCCTAATTTTACTATTTTAAATAACATTTAATCATCAAGATCCTTTATATTCGAATTCAAGCTAGAGTTAAGAGTAAATTTCGAGGGAGTTCTTTGAGTCATATTTGAGAAGTCTTTTGCAAACTTTTAAAACTGGTTACAAGACTCGAGTAAGTGAGTATGCGAATAGTGTATTCATGAGCCTACATTATTATTAAGATCCTCAAGTCAAGTCGTTCATGCCCATAAATTTCGCAGGAACTCCATAAATTGAGTAACCTTGAGTGGAGTAGTATCTTCGAGTTCTAAGTTCTTGAGCATAGAGTTCCTAATTCTTTTTGAAACTATATTTCATAATTATGGGTTACCATTTATTGTACATGAAGGTCCTTGAGTTAAGTCGATCATGCCCATAATTCCGCATGAACCCTATGAGTCGAGCATTCTTGAGATGAGTAGTATCATTGAGTCCTTCAGTTCTGGAGTTATTGAGTTTTGAGTATTAAATTCTTTTATGGTTATTGAAACCCTTGAATTGAGTCGTTCACGTCCATAATTCAGCATGAACCCTATTTGAGAAGTCTTTTATAATTATTTATAATATGTTTAAACAATTGAGTAAATAAGTTTGAGGATGAGGAGAGTCGTGTTTCATTTTTTTAAAATGAATATAAGGGTACTAAGTATTCCCAAGAGTAAATATTTTTACATTTGAAATGAGAGGAAAATTCGATTTCCAAATGAGTTCATGAGGAGATTTGAGCACTACATCTTTTAAGAAAACCTTTTGAGTAATAATCTCAAAGTTTGAGGATGAGGAAATATTTTTAAACATATAAGCATAAGTTATATTATTGGGAGTAGTATTGAGCACCGATATGGGGAAGAGTTCAGAAAACTCACCGCCCCCATAAACCATGTATGATAACATGGGTAAAGGGTCATACTTTTTAGATGATTCCTTATTGCTTTTTAGCATATCTTAGTGGATCCACTTAGTTGAGGATGTCTAATACTCCGGCAAGGTATAGGACAATTTTGGCAGTGTGGGCGAGATGTTGTATCATCACATAGCTCATAGTGATGGTTGTCGGTTAGAGAATCTCCCAAATAAGAGTTATTATTATATTTTTATATACAATTGAGTTATCATTGTATTTTATATACAATTGAGTTATTATCTACTATTTTAAAAGCTTTCCATATATTGTATCTTTTATTGTTGCTTTATTCTTGAGTATCTTTGAGTTGAGTATCTTTAGTTGAGTATCTTGATTTGAGTATCTTTGAGTTGAGTATCTTACCTTTGAGTTGAGTATCTTTTCCTTGAGTTGAGAGTATCCTATCGTTGAGGGGAGTTTGAGTTGAGTTGAGTGAGTTTGAGAAGAGGTAATTATGTTTCTTTTCTATTAGTTCAAGCTTATATTTATGCTTTAGAATTCCCCTTACATGCTCGTACATTCCATGTACTGACTCCATTTGTCCTGCATTTTTTATGATGCAGATACATGTATTAAGGTTCATCGACATGTGCTATGTTTAGACCACTTGCAGTTCCAATTATCTTTGATGAGCCTCTTTGCTTCCGGAGGGTTCCACTTTTATTTTCAATTTGTTAGGATGTCGAGGGTCTTGTCCGATAATCCTACTGTAACAATAAAGGCTTCATAGATAGTTTAAAAGTCGAGGAGTCTATCATTATTCCCTTTGTTGTTTTAATGCTTTGAGTTCATGAGGCATTTAACTAACACTTGTTAAATTATTTTTAGACGATTATTGGAGTTGAGTTTAAGTCAAGTTTTTAAAGTTATTTTTGCATCATGAGTTTCCATTTTGCTTGAGTAATGTCTTCTACTGAGTAGTGAGCCAGGCCAAGGGTTCGCTTGGAAACCAACAATGGTTTTCAAGTGTTATTTACGTCCAGGGTGTAGGTTCGGGGTGTGATATATCCTACATAAATTCTCTCATAAATTATACATGTATTAGTTATGTGTGTTTCTAAATTGTCAATCAAACGCCGTATTAATTTTATACATGAATAACTTATTTCCTATCTACCTATCAAATGTCGTATAAGTTATATGGAAACTAATATATGGATAACTTTATTCTTATCCAGCAATCAAACGATCCTTTAGGGGTCATTGGTGCCTAGTTAGAGTTATGCAGGTATTATTAATGTAAGGATTAGTTATGAGTGAATCTTTGTGTTATTTAATGTAGGTATTAGTTATGCAAAAATTAGCTATTCATGTATTAATTATTCCACTTTTTATTGATCGTAAAATAATACTACCTCCGTCCTATTTAATGTGACGCCCTTTCCTTTTAGCCTATCCCAAAAAGAATGTCAGCTTACTATAATTGGAAACAATTTAACTTTAAAATTATTCTTCCCCCTTCATGAAATAATTTACAACCACACAAATATCGTGAAAATGTTTTAGACCACAAGTTTCAAAAGTCTTCATTTTTTCATAAACAACGTGTTAAGTCAAATAGTACCACATAAAATGGGACAAAGGGAGTACATATATTCCTCATAACTTATACATGTATTAATTATGCCTGTGTAATGATCCTCTAGGTTATTTCCTCAATTTTCTGATCTTTTCAATGTTTAGAGCTTTCATGTAGCGACCCCATGTTTTTTATGACTTGTTGGGACAACTCGGTCACCTAATCGTTCGTGTTGTTTTTACGCAAGTTTTTACATTTTGGAGCTCTTGAAGGTTGAATGGTTGACTCGGATCAAAACTTCAAGTAAATAACCTCGGAATGCAACTTTTATGGTTTCTTTAGCTCCAGAACATTGAGTTTCTTCTAGAAGGACCTTTGATTTGGGTGTCGAAGTTTTCGGTCTCATTTCAACTTTCTTTGTAGATTTTAGCTAATATGGGACCATGTGGGGTAGGGCCAGTTCTTGCCAATAGAGACTCAAATGGATGTTTTGATGGTTCCGTTGAGTTCGCAATCTGGAATTTTATGGGGTAGATTAGTTTGATTGCGGCCACGGGGTCCTAGATGAATCCGGAGCACCCAATCAAACATCGAAGCCTTAGCTGATTTTTTAACTTTGCTGGTACCTAAAACTTTGTTCATCGTGATTCTGACCCTTGGCCTCGCAATATAGATGAAAAAATTCTAAAAAAATATTTTTTTCTTCATCACGTTTGGGACCCATTGGACTTGCGATAGCGATGAGCAATTTTCAGACCTTTTAAAACCAATCCCCTATGATTTTAAGCTTCTTCCCCATTTTTAAAATGTGATTGTGAGAGCTCTAGACCTTCATTTTGGGAGATTCGAGTTATATATTGTTCAAAATTGGCATAGCTACTTATTGGAGCGATCGTGGAAGTGTGGGGGATGTGGGATTGAGGAAGTTTCTGCCCAAGCTCTTAATCGGTTAAGTTTGATGATTTTGTTGCATGTGTTGTTTCCTTCCTTTCTGAGCATCAAATTATGTCTCGTTTTGGGACACAATCTTGGTAAGTTATTTAGGACCTTTTGAATGCGTCAATTTTGAAATTCACGATACAAGTTCCAGATTCCTTTTTTGGCTTAATTTTTGGTTTATCTCTAATTATTACAATTTTAGTGTCTAAACGTTTGTATTGATGTAGTGACCAATATTTTAATAGTGTGATGATGATCAGAGGTCCTTGGGAAGTGGGAAACTCCGGTTCAGTGAATTCGGAGCACGCGTGGTCAATTTTGAGGTAGGCTACGATTTAATTTTGTTGATTGTGCTCTATTAGATAAGGTTTAGTATAAAATGCCTGTGAACTAGGATTGTATATGTCGGGCTTAGAAATACTTCCTTTATTTTCGTTCTTTGGATTCTCGTAGAAGCTTTCGGTCTGTCTTAAGTGGAAAATACCTTAGCTTATGCTAGTAGCCTTCTCATAGTATAGTTGATGCACTCATCTCTCCTTAAGACTGATACTTTGGGCCTCAATCTAGGTTGCGACTTTGCTTTAGTGTGCTTTAGTGGTCCTTATAGTTATATGTTGTCCATGTAGTACATATTATTGTTCTTGGTACCTTCCGTTATTGCTCAAGCCTTAGTTTTAGTCATAGCCGTAGATTGACTTTAGCTATGCTTGGTTGTCATCGGGTAGCATATTCGGGGTAAGGAATCGATCCTTGAATGATTATCCGTTGATTTATTGAACTTCTCATAATTTCCTTTGTTTCATGAGTTCTAGTGAGTCTGTTGGTATTTCTATTGAGGATGTTGGTATATTGTTGGACCCGAGGCCTTGATCGAAGATCAGCTGGAGTTCAAGTTAGTTTTCTTTGCTCTACGAGAGTGGTAGTATTTAGTGTTTATCTAGTTGTTTGACTAATATTGATTAGATTCTAGTGATGGCATTCATTGCATTTGACACTTGATTTCATTTGTTTTGTGGTACAATCCTGATTCATACATTGGATCATTATTACTATTTTCGAGAAAGTAGTTTTCATATTGTTGCTCTTTTAAAACTAGTTTCAACGGGAGTCGTACCACCTGGATCACTTTGATAAATTGGTTTCTGAGACATTAGAGTCATCGGGAATGTGTTCACTTTTTTAGTTGGTCAGCCGATGTGTCATCGCCTTTTTGTTTATTGATTTGGCTACTTGTACCTCTGGTACCATGAAGGATAAGATCTGATACGTGTGTGTATATATATATATATACGGAAATCATGGATCAGGATCATGCAGTGTATACAGACTTCTCGAGTCCCCTATGGGTCCGTCTGATTGTGTGACATATTGAGCCGGATGAGGGTATATGCATAGGTCCTACCTAGCTACAGAGACATGAGGTAGGTTTATATACTTGGTTGTGTGACACTTGGTGCTGATGGCTCAATTGGATTCATTTGCAGTACCTATATTCATATGCATTGCCTATCACCAGTATAAGTGGTTGTTGTTTGCACCTTCTAGTCTTGGGGGGAGGGGGGTTGGGTTAGGTTGTGTTTGTTGTTTGTACCTTTCGGGCTTATGGGGGTCCGATTAGATTATTGTTTTACTATGATTGTGTATATATAGTGCATTGGATTGACCGTTAGTTGCTTCAGTGGTTGGTCTTGCCCCAACTTTGGTAGTCTTGGATTGAGTTGTGGTTATGTTAAGTAACAGTGTTACTGTGGGTCTTTCCTTGGTTAGTTAACTTTCGTGGTCGGATCTTATCGTGATTAGGTTGTTGGGCTTGTGCCCCCAGGTATGTCCCTTTGAGTCACTCTCTTACTTAGTGTATTATATTCCTTCATTCTTGTTACCTATATTATCATGCTATATCTCCTCATTAGCTATTTGTGTTGTACTTTTCTTATTTACTTGTTGTTTTTACTTTCTTTGTCTTTGAAGCTTAGTCCACCTATGCCTACTGAGTCTCGCTTGTTGGTACTTATACTACACTTCTGCACCCTACAGATCATAGTACGAGTTCTCATAGTTAATTTAGATTTCGTGCAAAGCAACTTTTGGGATTTAGAGACCTGGGTGAGCTCTTGACGTTTGGAGTCGCTGATCTCTCTCTATTGTATTTGTAAAGCCTTGTACTCCTATTTTGATTAGAAGATTTACTACCGACTGATGTCAGGTCTAGGGATTGTCTTGTTGTTTTATATATATATATATATATATCACTCTATTTCTTTCTTCTTGTTGTTATTGTTCTATGCTTCCTTTATATGTTCTTCCGCGTGACAGTCTCTTGCTTCTAGTTTCAGGATATGAGTTAGGCTTAACTACTGGTGGAACATAGTAGGTTCTATCATGATCTGAGAGATAGGTTTGTGATAGCGTGCTTCTAAATTGTCAATCAAACGTCAGATTAATTTTATACATGAATAACTTATCTTCTATCTACCTACCTGCCAAACATCATATAAATTATATAGAAATAAATACATGGATAGCTTGTTTCTTATCCACCGATCAAATGACCCCTAAGTGAATTATTAAACATGCACTAATTTTGCATTTTTAGAGGACTAATAGTACTCTGAGTTAAAATAATAGGGATGATTTTAATTCAAAGCTCAAACATAAGGGACTTTTTTGAACCTTCCAACTACCAACTTTTGGCATCTTGTGTAGATTGCATAGTATTAACATCCAGCAATAAATAAGCTAGAAATTTCTCTAGATTGGAAGTGAGGTGTTTTTCCCGAAATCTTGACTTGCATGATGATATTTTTCATTAAAATGATGAGCAAAATAGTGGCATCTCTTCCAAGTGAGAATATTGTCAATGGCAACATCAAGAAAGTAGTAAAGGTGACACCACCAGGGCTACAAGAAAGAAATTGCAACTAGCCGTGATAGAGCCTGAGTTGGGAAGTGGTGTTTCTTCACCTGACTATATATTGGATAATTATTTAAAGACACTTGCACAAAGAGTCAAATATCATCTTGGTAATATTTTACTATTCTCCTTCATTTGATCTTCTGTCTTTCATGTAAATTATTAACTAGAGTTCATAAATTGACACATAAAAACATTGAATGAAAGCAAACGCAGGGATCCCCTGACGAACGAATGCAATACATGGAAGGCTTACGGATGTAGTACTAATTTGTAATGTGAAAATTAAAGATTAAATTATGAATTCTATAATTGATCCTTTTGTCTCTTTAGGTTTTCCAGAGAACATATGTTATGATCACCACTTTGCTTTAGATCCACTTTTGCAATTTCACTTAAATAATTGTGGTGATCCTTTCACGAAAAACTTGTGGATTTTCATTCAAAAGATTTTGAAGTGGCTGTTTTGGATTGGTTTGCCAAATTATGGGAAATTGAGAAGGATAAATATTGGGGTAATGTTACTCATGGTGGCACAAAAGGCAATCTTCATGGTATTTTGATAGGGTAAGTATCTACTATTACGGTAATAAAAACGGTTTTTAGTGGCATTAAATATGCACATTAACAAAGAGTATTAAAGTATTGAAAGCAAAGTTGTAAGAAGAAGATACAGAACGAGAGATCTAAAGTATGTGGTGAAAGCAAAGAGGAAAAAGAGCAACAGGGTTTTTCGAGGAGGAACCACTTGAAACACAACAACAACAACAAGGTATCAATGGTATTTAAGAAATTAACATGTTACAATTGTTTTATATAACTTCTTTCAAATTATTTTTACGTGGAGATGGAGATCAATCCTAAATTTTAAATTAATTTTATTCATGGTATGTACTAATTATTTATGATACGTAATTAATTTATTTAAACATCTTACAGTTGACTTATGTACTATTATTTATTTTATTTTCGTTGGTTTTGCGTGAAGTTCCAGGTGAGTTTTTATCATACCTAAATGGAGGAAAACATTGATAATAGATCAAACCTTTCGATGGAAGAGAATAAACAAGAAGAAGAGGATCATTTAAATAAGGGAATAGTACTAGAGAGTATAATGTTTAAATCCCTTTTTGATCTATGCGGGATAATTAATTAACCATGACTTATGTCTATTTACATAATATAGGTAATGTTCTAATTTGTTGTCAACTTTGAACTATTAATTTTGAGAGAAAGATTTAACTTTTTGCTGGCGTGAATCTTTTGTTGAGCTTGCTCATTGTATTCGATAATAAATATTTATTTTCAATCATTTTTAAAATAACAGAGTGAATCTATAGGTGATAAGACAAAAAGACATATTTGAAGAAAATAATGGAAGTAAAACAACAAAGGACCAAGAAGATTCTATCCAAGAGAAACTACCTGACCAACTTACATCTTACATTTGATACTTATATTGTTTATTTATTTTTGGATGAGAAAGTAGAGGTGGATTCAAAATTTTAATTTAGTGGATACATAGTACTATTCTCATTATCCCATCTGATCCATGAAAAAAGAACGATATTTCTTTTAGGATAGAAACTTCGTAACTAAATGACATAGAGAAGAATTGTAGCCTAATGTCATGACCCGTCACTTTGTCATAACACTTAGGCATAAAAATTAAAGAATAAATGAGTTAGCCTTGATGGAAGAATCTAGAGTCTTGGAGAGGTTTGGAGAAGATTCTAGAATACTCGAGAAGAATTCTTGGAAGTCTTTAGAAATCTCTAGACTTGTAGAGAATTCTAGAAGAGGGGCATACTTGTACAAATGTAGGGACTTGTGTAGAATTTTTATTTGAACTTTAGCCCCAAAGTGTGTAGTATAAATACAGGGGCATTCACTTGTAAATGAACAAAGCAAGAGCAAGCAATCTTCAAGCAATACAAAAGCCTCCTTTAAAAACTCTTTTGTGTATTTCTTCATTCTCTTAATGATCTAAGTTTTTCCCAAAATATTGACTTGCATGATGATGCTTTGCACTAAAATGATGAGCAAAATAATGGCATCTCTTCCAAGTGAGAATATTGTGAATGGCAACATCAAGAAAGTAGTAAAGGTGACACCACCAGGGCCAAGAATGAAATTGCAACTAGCCGTGATAGAGCCTGGGTTGGGAAGTGGTGTTTCTTCACCTGACTATATATTGGATAATTATTTAAAGACACTTACACAAAGAGTCAAATATCATCTTGGTAATATTTTACTATTTTCCTTCATTTGATCTTCTGTCTTTCATGTAAATTATTAACTAGTTCATAAATTTGACACATAAAAACATT
>JAJONQ010050332.1:0-26913 GCA_036250385.1 Solanum microdontum
TGGACCAGCTGAAGTCCACTGATCTGTCTCTGATTTTTGGGACTGTGGAGATCCCTGATGACCTAAGCACAAATATTCCAGCTCATTCTCATGTGCCTCCGGCTACCACCAGAGATGAGGTTAGAGCTGGTGATGCGGCTGTCGAGCTCAAGGCTGAGACTGATGAGGAGCAACTTCGTGTTCAGTAAGAGACTATGTTTGAAGGCCTGACTGATTTAGAGGAGGCTATGGTACATTGTGTTGTTCAGACATCCTTGAGGGACACTTCTATGGCAGGCTCCAGTGGAGCCACAAGTGATACTACACCAGGCAATGATGTCCAACCTCAAAGTGTGACCCCGCTAATGTCCCAATAGACGATGTGACTAAGTAGACATGATGATTTTTCGCTCTTTCTGTTATTTTGTGATACTTTATGCTATTATAGTTGCATTTGAGAACAACTACATCTTTTTGTTGGTGGGGTGAGGTATTTCCATACCTATCTCTTCTGATTTTGAATTGTTTTGTAAATATTGGGTTGACTTTATTGGTATATATATATAAGCTTTGATCTTGATCTTGTGGATGTTTTCGCTTGTGGCCCATTGTTCTGAATGAAAATGGTTTTGAACCAAATTTTAAAATTTTGCAACCTCTTTTGTGTGCGATTGTGGCTGTTCTTGTGCAAATTTAAGTATTGATTATGATCAATACTGATGAATTGAATAGTGTTCTTAATTAAACAAAATGAATTTATGACTACGATGAGGAAAACAAAGTTGCATAGATAATATGTGAACTTTTAGCATCTCATTGTGACTAGCCGGTTGTCGATGAGTATATTGTGATGAACATTGCACGCTAGCTAGAAGGTGTGGAGTCTTGTTCGATATTTGTACCAATGCCTTGTGTGATGAGATTACTTTGACCATTTTGTATGATAACACATTGAATTTGCCCCGTTGGTCGGATTTATTGAGTAATGCAATCACTTGAAATGATTTTAGGCAACAATTTTGAAGAGTGAAAACAATTTGACAATATACCTCTTTTGTGGCCAACCTTGTGAGATGTGTGAACCTTGCTTTGCACATTTTGAACCTTACCCTTTTCTTGGAAGAAACTTGAGCAATTATGACCTCTCTTCATCTACTCACCCATAACTTTCATGAAGTTGGTTTGTTTGAATAGTCAACTTAGGCCAAAAGCCTAAGTTGGGGTTGTGGTGAAAGGATGAAGGAAAGTCAAGAAGTGTGAGAAATCCCCCTTAATTGATGGTGTTAAAAAGGCTGGAACCCCTTCATGTAAAAAAAAGAATAAAAAGAAAAGGAAATGAAAAAGCAGAAAGGAAAGAGACTGAAACAGTTGTGAAATAAAGTAGTGGAAATTGCAAAACAAATGGGGTATCCGATAGTTCATATGAAGTTGAATAAAGGGGTGTATTATGAACATGTTTGAAATGTTAAAGAAAAAGAGGAAAGTGATGTTCAGGCCATACTTTATGAAGGTAGAATCCACTATGCCTAAATGACCATACCTTTACACTCAGCCCCGTTACAAGCCTTGAAAAGACCTTTGTGATCTTGAGTAAGCTGAAGCGAATGTTGATTGGAAAATATGGGCAAACCTATGGGTGAGGTCATGCATGTGTTCATCTTTATGAGTGTGAGAGTTGTATGTCATTCCAGAACATTGAATTGTTGAAGAATTTTGTATGAATATGGAATCATCTTTGTTGTGAGGGCATTTGAGTAGCTTTTTTTAGCTTGAACTTACATTTGAAGCAAGTATTGTGAACTTAAGCATTATTGACAATGGTGAATCACAATTTGAATCTTTGAGTGCACAATTGATCATTATATGAGTAGTTTGAACCTTGTTTTGTGCATTCTTGGTTGAGTCTTATGAAACACTATTTATAGACATGCTTATTGAACTGCTTATCTTGAGTTTTACTTGAGAACAAGCAAAAGTTTAAGTTGGGGGTGTTGATGACTCCTAGATTTGGACTTATTTAGGGCCTTGTCTTGATAGTTTTAGTGTCCTCAAATGCCTAATTTATGCTATAAATGGATGTTAAAGCCTTGATTTTCAGGTATCTGGATTAAGGAACAAAGCAAGGACACTAACATGCAAAAAGGAACAAAACAAGCTGAAGAAGTGGAGAAAGGCGAGTCTGGTGATCACCGAGACCACTCGATGACTTACCCAGTGGCTCTTCAGTCCGCCTAAAGTTCCAGTGTGCCAGTCCTGAGGGAAGAAACCAAGTCGGCGATAGGAAAGGGGTAATCGGCGAATCACTGTTCAGTTCCACGATGACAAGATTGAACACCCAAAGGTACATGACTTGAAGATGCTGAGAGCCAATGCATAAAGGCGATAGAAGAGAACAAAGGGCAGTTCACTGAACCACTCGGCGAGCCTGACTTACCTCGCCTAATGGCCCTTCATGGCTAATTTTTGGCAACTATAAATTGAATTTTGAACTGTAAATTGTGGAGCTTGCTACCATTTGGAATTGTTTTTGTTTGAAGTTTGAGAGTTTCCTAGCATACTTGAAGACTTTTTGAGACTCAATTCGGAGATTTTGCAAGTGGGTTATTAATTTTCTTTAAATTGGAGCATTGTAAAGGATTGAATGGTCTTACCCAGTTGATGGAGAATCAATTTGGAAACTTTTTTTTATCTTTTTTATGATGCTAGACTAAAACTCTAATTCTTGGAGTCTGATCATGTGATTATGGGTTTAATTAGCTTATGGGTATTGATAATTACTAGTCTAAATGCTATATTGTAGTAGGTTTAATCATTAGCTGACGTTTAATTTATGAATTGTAGTTGCAAATGCAGTTCTAAGTTTCCGTTCTTAACTTGCTCGAGAAAAGAGTTTTAGGGATGAGGCGTGTGATTAATGGTTTGTAGGTATTGGGTTGACATTGTTTCAGCTAAAGAGAGTGAATCCTAAACCAATCCTAGCCATCTAGCTCTAGAGAGTGGAAGTATTAATGTGTTGGTTGTTCTTAATTGCTATGGTTGTTGATGTTCGAAGGAAATCACTTGAAGCGGGAGAATTGTTCAGGAGAAAGCTATTTCACTCATAGTCTAGCCTACCCACAGATATTTAGCAATGTATTAGTAGTTACAATTACCCATAATGTAAACAATTTCCTATAACCAATCACATCTTGAGAATTCCTCTCGATATCGTTATTTTATCGTTGTTTGACTGCGTTGTAGTTGATAATTGCAAACCAAACTCCCCCATCTGAAATTTGTTGTCACCCCTTTGACTTGTTTACTTGTACTTCTCGATAATTTCTATTCCAATAACTAGTTAGATCACATTCGTACTTCATAACTGAACTTTGAACACGTACCACTCCCTGTGGGTTCGACCCCAACTCTTCGTTGGGTTTTATACTGCTTAACAATCGTTTACACCTAGAATTGGATGAGGTGTGATTGAAACATTAAATCAACATACACTAGAGTTCACACCTATTGAAAACAAAAATAAAACAAAAAGATAAAATCAGGAAATACTTGAATAAAGTTCAATAATGAACTTAGTTTAATCTAAAAGACGTATTCCCCAACAATGGCGCCAAAATTTGATATGCCCAAATTACACCTCCCGAAAGAAGTATAAGTAGTCGTTGCCAAAAAAACAACCTAACTTTCAGGTCAGGGTCGATCCCACGAGGAATATAGCTTGACTTAAACTTATGTCATAATTATCTCTTTTTAGTCAAACTATTTCTGCGAATAGTAACAAAAGGGGGGATTTGTAAATTCAGTAACATCTTGTTGATTTGACTGAATAAGTAACAAGTAAACAAGATTCACAGTAAGAGATGTTAATATAAGATGAAAACTAGGGTATATGTGTTCCCCATAAACTCTTAACACAATATTCCTAATAATAGAAATCCTATCCTAGTGTTTGTCATGCAAGGCTGGTAAGTTGGGTATCCTTAAGTGATTGGTAATCCAAGTAGGGACTTTCACCTCACAACTTGCTAAGTCTACGGGTGTGTATTTTACTAACCCTTACCTTTACCCCAGATTAGTCCTCGTGTCAATTGAGTTGGGTATTAACCCTCACGTCAACTGATTAAAGTCAGACTATTAGATAGCAGCAAATCCTTAACTAAATCTCCGTTGTTTAATCTTTTTTCTCATTCATTACCCCCTTGGTAAGGCTAGTAGGAACGAGGCGAGTTCTAATATTGCACACCGCTAGAAAGACTTTTTAATGAAAAGATTAACAATACATGCGTAAACACTATTTAAGAATTACTTATTTTTTACTCATATCTGGTTAATTGCTCATGGTTCCCACAACCCTATTTGTGGATGTAGCTACTCCTGCTTGAGAATTCACAATTTATGTTAGGGTTAATAAAATAAATCATGAACTTACAATTAGAATAGATGAGAACCAAAATATTTAATCGAAATTCAAAGTGGAAAATGCATAAACTAGCTTCGGAATTAAAATGCTAAAGATTTTGAAAAGTAATTCCAAAAATCAAAAACCAATAGTCTCCAATATTGTCTAACTCCCAAAAACGAAAATTGCAACCCATATTTATAGAGTTTAAATCCTAAACCCAGTTGGAAAACGAAATTAGGAAAATTGGGTCAGACACAGTTTCTGATCGACAACTCGACCTACGGTCCGTGGTTCAACACATAGAAAATATTTTAGGCTCTTCAAATGATGGTTTCCACCTACGGTCTATGGATTAGACTAAGGTCCGTTCTATTCTTTCGTGGTTCAAGTACTAGAACTTCAATT
Source organism: Solanum microdontum (assembly GCA_036250385.1). Classification (NCBI taxonomy): domain Eukaryota; kingdom Viridiplantae; phylum Streptophyta; class Magnoliopsida; order Solanales; family Solanaceae; genus Solanum; species Solanum microdontum. The sequence continues at coordinate 4,784 of JAJONQ010050332.1, forward strand.
CTCTAAATCAAATTGCGGCCATCAATCTACGGTCCGTCATTCACTTTACGGGGCATTGTTTACTTCCGTCGTTCCACACTTGGTCAGACTTCCTTGAACTCACATCCAAGGCATATACATCAAACATAAATTATTTCAATACTAGAAATTTAGGTTTGATGTATATGCCTTGGTTGAAACAGAGGTTATGGATCAGATCTATTTGCCCTATTTTAGAAATAGGGGATAGAGTTAGGTATTGGATTTTTTAGGCTTAGTATTAGATGAGACCGAAAGGAGATTCTATGCTTTAGATGATTTGAGATTGAAAGAAGATTAGTATGATTGAAGATAGCCTATTCATCTATGTACATCAACATAGAGCAGCACAATCACCCATATGTTGCGTTGATTACCAATCACCGCACCCCTAGATTTCTTGTTAACTCTTGAATTCATTCTAATTTTAGTTTGATAATTTATAAAGAAAAAGCTTTATATTAAGTTTGTGGTACCATCCAAAATATTTTTCTAACTAGTACAAATGAGTTGATTTAAAGTCCAAATTTCTTGATAAGGAATTCTGTACGATATAATATTCATTGTGCCATTCGACACTAACTCTGCGTTGTGTTTTACTACAAATGATGATCGTTCACTCTTTTAATTGGTTTTGGAGGGTGATTTGAGTGTTATAAAAATGATGTCGCTGTCGTGGAGTGGTGGTTGAGAAATTTAATTGAAAATTATATTTTAATTTGGTCTATTTGTAGTATAGTTGTTGTTTTGTGTTGTTGTTGGCTGATTTGTAGGTTGACAAGATGAGTAACCATGGGAGTGAAAATGACAGTCATTGTGGTCAAAACCACAATATGAGTGATCTCAATGACATGCCCATTAATGTCATTCGAACCACGGGAGCGATTTGGATACCTCCTACAAATGGGAGGACGATGTTTCACATCACCAAAATTATTATACAATTGCTCTAAATGAAAGGAATTTTTGTGGGTTAAGCACATAAGATCCCTATGAGAACCTTAGGAATATCGAGGAGGTGTGTGGACCCTCTGTGTTCAAGAATATGTCTCAAGAATCCATAAGGTTGAGGTTATTCCCATTCTCTATAAAAGGAGAGGATAAAAGATGGTTGGCACAGTGGCCAAATGATTCTATTACTTCATTGGATGAGCTGACTTAGGCCTTCTTGGAAGGATTCTTTCCACCCTCGAAGATGGTTAAAATTCATCCCCAAATTCATAATTTCAAATGTATTGGAATGGCTCTTTTGCATGAACTATGGTTGTGGTTCAAGAAGATACTCTTGCAATATCTAATGCATAACGTTCTGGAAATTTCGTTGATGCAATACTTTTATTGCAACCTTGATTTAGTCAATAAAGGTGTGGCTGATCACTTAGTCCATGGTGGATTAATGAGGCAATTGTGTGTGTAGCTACTTTGTTGCTAGATGATATGACTAAGGTTAACCAAGAATGGATATCACGACCCGAGCCTACACCCTAGACGTAACACGGCATACAAGACTCTCAAGAGCCTCATACAAGCCTCATTGCATTCATAACATAAGACATATGAAATAGCGCGGAATTTAAAACTTTTCTTTAAATCCATACAATCAAAATATCATTTAAAATAGCGGAAGTGTACTAGTCTAACATGGCCATCTGATACATTTGAGTCAAAACTAGGGTCACGACCCTTACAATAAAAAGTCTAAAAGTAGTCTAATACAATGAAAGACATGAAACATCAATAAAAGACTTGTCGTCGGATCCATGAGGACATACCACAAACTTGATGAATAGTCAACTGAAGCTTGAACTAGAAGAAACCAACTCAATTGCCGGAATCTACAGTTTGTAGAAAAATAGATTAAATATGAGTTAGCACACAAAAATGTACCAAGTATGATAACCATGCAAAAAATCATGCTTAAAAAGAAAAATTTAGTTAAAACCATGCATTATGCCAATTTCTTTAGAAACATCATGAACATTAGTATAAGAGGCATAAGATACAAGTAGACTCATCATATAAGTCATTACATCACATTAGAGTATTCATCTTAATAACCTTAATATATACTTGTGCAATATAAGAATAGCAACCCATAATACTATTCCAACTAAGTACCACTTTGAGGCTAGTTTACATGAACTTACCATTCTTCATTAGTCATGTTTAATCAATACTCATGAATATGGAACACATACATTTCATAAGTTATGACAACGAAAGTAACTCATAATACAATCCAAGTAAAGCATTCTTCATTTCATTAAGCCTTTAAGTAAACATTCTCATTAGCTCCATTAAGAGCACATTCATTCATTAGACATTAAAACATTGTAGAATCACACCATAGCCCTCTCAAAGCCTACTCGTGCAAGGCAGGAATGGCATCCCATAATACCACTCACACTTAATAGAATCTCTCAAGCAACCATGGCACGTATCTCACATGATGGGAATAAGCATTGACCAACATAGACCATGAGAGCAATCCACGAAATCTGGTGTTGTATAACCCCACATCGAAAGAAGGTGTCCTACATGCCTAAGGTAGAACTAAATATATTTTAGCTTAGGTGGATCCACTAGCTATAAACCTATGTGGGTACATAGTTATGGGATAAAGAATATGTTCATTTAAACCCGACCTAACGTAAGGAGAGCTTCCATCTTACCATATCCACTCGGTACTTAGCCTTCATTCCCTTAGAGTAGTTCATTTTTGTTAACATTATTATACTTAAAAGGGCTACAACCATTAGGTCTACCGACTCAAGGTACATTTAATCATGAAAGGGTCACCACCATTAAGTCTACCAATTAAAGGTACAATATTAGAATAACTCATTGAATCCTCAAGAAGGGCCACCACCATTAGGGCTACCGATTCAAGGTTCATCATTACATTAGTTCCTAGAATCATCATGAAAGGCTACCGCCATTAGGTCTACATGTTCAAGACATAGCCTTAGGATACTTTATTATCATTTATGAAAGGGATACCAACATTAGGTCTACCGATTCGAGGTTCATTAACCAACATTACTGTCATTTACACAAGAAGAGGATGTCTAAGCTTACCAATTCAAGATGTAACATTACATTGAAGAAACCTTTCACATATATCATCATCATTCATGAGTACTAAATTGAGAATAACCTTTCAATAATAACCCAATTGCATTCTAGACATTATCACATTACTTTCATTGAAATCACAAGCACATACATAACATCATAATCATACATCAATCCTTCATACTTTGCCTTCAAGGACATGAATCCCAATTCACCAACACACCTAGAATACTACAATTTAGGCATGAATAATGACATAATTCAATAAACTAAATCAATATAGACTAAATCTCTTCACATGCTTCCATAATAAATCAATCTCAAATCACAATTCACAACTTAGTATTTTAGAGAAATCATGGGTTCATAGGGAAATTCCATCTTAAAACAACATTAGTTCATGAATTCAAACAATTTATCATAATTCAACCTTTGAAAACGTTTAGAAATTGAACCCATGACTAAGATTGTAAACCCTAGCTTTTGGAGGATTTTGGAAACTTTAAAATCATCTTTTGAAGGGGCTCCTTGGATGTAAACTAACCAAGGATAAAAACTATCATACCTTGATGGAGTTTTCCTCTAGATTTGAGAAGAACCACCTTGGCTCTTCAAGCTCTAACCTCCACTTCTTCTTCTTTTTCTTTGGGAACTTCTAGAGAGAGAAATTTTGGAGAAGATGAACTATTTTGGGTGTTTGGGAATAATGAAGTAATCAAGGTGTTTAAAGACTTAACATAATTTATATACATGAATAAAAACAATTAAAATCAACCTCATAAATTAATTAATTAAATAGGAAATTACCAATTAACCCTCGACTAGGATGCCCACTCCCAGGCACCACGAGAGGGCTTCACTAGTCATGGTAAAGACCATGAGTCCTGGTCCTACCCGTGGTCCTTGGACAGTTGATATGGCTTGGGGTCTTGGCCAAAATGAATTGGAGGCATGATCACGAGGCCTCCCATGATCCTTGGTCAAGACCACGAGTCGTGGTGAAGGTCATGGTCTTGAGGCAGTGCCTCGGCTTCAAAGCCTTGCCTCCATGTGCCTAATGGGTCTTTATGAACACCCTTCAGGACTCGTCAAGGGCACCACGGCTCGTGGTGGTGCCCGTGGTCCCTTGACCAGTAGCTCCCTCAACCTTACACAACTGCCATGAGGAAAAAAGGCAACCCAACGAGCCTTCCCATGGCCCGTGGTCATGACTACGAGCCGTTAAGTAGCTTGTGAAGGGAAGCCTTGGCTTGGCCACATTGAGGTCACACTGCCTCACCAACCACGGGTGGCACCATGACTCGCGGTGGCCACCATAGGTCATGAATACCCTCGTGGTCATGGTAGGTAGTGGCTAGGCTTAGTTTTAGGCATCCTTGACCCCCTAGCCATGACCTTCACCCAAAACCCTTGGCCCTTTTCTTTAAACCTTGACGTTAACCGTCACGTTTAGGCTCTAGTTTGACCTACTCATTTCTGAGGTGTTACATTATCGCCCCCATGGGAACATTCGTCCTCAAATGACACATTAGACACCTTACGGAATTATAGAATCAAGACTAGCAGCCTATCATGCATGACACATCAGTAAAATTCACAAATTATATGAGGAAACATCAACTCTACATCAATCGGCTCAATGCAACACAAGAAAGTAGGACCTACATCTACAAATTCACTAGGCACGAAACATCAACATTTCTCATTTGATTGGAGGAGTTTCCTTCTCAAACTCACATTATGTTCATCATAACATCATTTAGCAAATTATGCAATTCTTCTCAAAGACATCTTTAAGCATGTTCAATAATTGAACTCATGAAGCATTTACGCAACTTATCATAAATGCACATCAACATGAGGAACAAAATTCATGAAAACTCAATTTCTCATTAAACATAAATTCATCAAGAACATGCATACCATAAGGAGATCATGAAAACACATATCTTACACATGACTCCAAAACATGAAACAAGCCGTAAGGAACTCTTGGTCTCAAGTTTGAATAGGAGTAGAAGAAAGAGGATAAGGATATCGGAGATCTCAACAACCATACTATCCAAACATACCATCTTCCCCTTGGGAGTAAACCCATACTAAGACTAACATCAAAATAGCATAGGGACCTCAATAAAACATTTACAACTTTAAGGAACAATCAACATACCGGTGCCTTCATTCAGAAGGGCTCCTTTGTCATCTCTAGTCCAAAGTGCATAGAAACAACTATTCTATGGAGAATTAGGATCCGGGCCATTAAGAGAAGCTTGCTTGGCCTCCCTCCCTTTGGCCGTGAGAGTAGGGCAATTTTTCACTTGATGATCACTATTTCCACAACCATAACACCCATTTGTACCGGATAGGAACTTTCCATGATGCTTCTTTCCACAATTGTGGCAAGTAGGTTTAGAAAATGGAGGTCCACCACCTTTCTCTTGGTTAACCATAGGAGTTCTTGAGGAATCTTGGTTTGGAGCTCTATTTTTGAACGTTGGTTGACCTTGCTCATCGGATCTAAATCTCTTCATCTCCATATTCTTCCTTTTAAGTTTGGACTCCTCAATCGATTGAGCATATATCATAAGCCTGGAGATGTTCATGTCTTCATGGAGCATTGTCGTATAACACTCTTCCTCAACTAGGTTAGAAACACCCATCACATATCTACTCATCTCATCCCTTGGGTTAGACACCAAAGATGGAGCATATTTAGACAAAAGGGTAAATGTCAAAGAATACTCTTGAACATTCATGTTACCATGCCTAAGATTGATAAACTCCTCCACCTTAGCTTCCCTCATTTCATGGGGAAAGAACCTATCAAGGAATGCTTTCTTAAACACCTCCCAATCTATAGGCCCCGCTCCTACCGACCTATTACTTTTCCATTGAGTGAACCAAACTTGGGCAACATCCTTCAATTGATAAGTGATGAGTCCATAATTTGGACTCATTTAGGGTTTTATTTGAATAGATTTAGTGTCCTCAAATGCTTATTTTGTGCCAATAACTGATGGAAAATCCTTTTTCCAAGTATTTGGATTGAGGAACAAAGCATGGACACTAACGAGCAAAAAGGAGCAAGACAGCTAAAAGAACAAAGAAAAGAAGGCATGTTGATCGCCTAATCCATTGGGCGAATCACCGAGTGGCTATTACCTTGCCTAAAGTTCCAGTGTGCCAAGCCGTGAAGAATAAAATCAAGTTGGTGAGAGAAAGACGCAGTCAGTGAGTCATCAAACTTTTTCGTGATGCAGTGTTGGATCGCCCAAAGTTACAGAACTTGAGGATGATGAAGACAAAAGTAAAAAGGCGATAGAACTGACCAAAGGGTAGATCACCGAGTTGATCAGCTATCCTAACTTACTACCCCGAATGGCCCTTCGCAGCATATTTTGGTTACTGTATATACATTTTCAAACATTATGTTTAGTATCAAATTTTATTCTGAACATTCATTGGAGTAATATTTGAGTTTTAACTAACGGTTTTGAGACTAAACTTTTCCTTAGCTTTGAAGAATTGAAGTTTTCCATTTTTGAGAAATTGGAAGTGGGTCTTTGAGATTCTTCAACTTAGACCTTTGTAAAGACGAAATTAATCTTACCTAGTTGATGGAAACACAATTTGGTAATGATTTCTATCTTTTAATGATGTATAACTAAAACACCAATTCTTGGGGAGTAATTATATGATTATGGGTTGATTTAGCTTATGGGTATTGTTAATTGTTAGTGTAATTGTTGTTTAAAAGTGATTTCAATCAGTAATTGTGGTTCAATTTAAAGGGTTGTAGTTGCAAATGCAACTTTACCTTCGTGTTTTTGGCTTGCTCGAGAGAGAGGTTTTAAAACTAAGATTACTAATTTGATGGTTTGTGGTATTGGGTTGTCATGGGTTTAGCTTGAGAGAGTGAATCCTAAACCCTTTTCCACACATTTAGCTCGAGAGAGTGAACAGATTAAAGTGTAAGTTGTTCTTAATTGCTGCTTGTTGGTGTTCGAGAGAAACCAACTTGATTCGGGGTAAATTGTTCCAGAGAATGTTTATTGCCGCTAAAGTCTAGCTTATTCACTAATTTAGAGCTATTTACTAATAGTTACAATCACCCACCGATCTATATTAGCCCATAATCCAATCACATCCCAAGAACCCATCTCATTACTTCTTAATTTGTGTTATTTGCTATTGTCGTAGTTTATAATTGCAATAAAAAACCCCATGTTATTTGACAGTTGTGTCACTCTGAAATTTGAAGTAAGCTTTTGTTCGTAAATGTCTTTACCTATGATTGACTAGAACATATTCGTATTGTGCTCTTGATTCTCAAACACGTACCACTCCCTTTGGGATTCAACCCCAACTCATTTAGTTGGGTTATATTACTAAATAACGATCGTTGACACTTACTATTGGATAAAGTGTCTTTAATAGCATTATTCAGCCAAAATGACGTCGCACCGGGGAATGGTGTTAGTTGAGAATTTTTAGTTTAGTTGAGTTTTGTTCTTGTTAGTCATAGTTGATCTTACTTAATTTTAGTTTTGTTTTGCTTGTTTGTGTTTTGAAACACGAAGTATGAGTGTGAACAGAAGCAATGGTAGCCAAGTAGGCCACCAAGATGACATCGAAAACATCAACGATGTCAATGAGCCTAATGCTAATGACCCCCATCTTATGGGTGGAATTGGTGCCATTCACTTACCTCTGACAGAAGGGAATGCGGTGCTCCATATTAAAAGTACAATGTTGCAGCTCTTGCAATTGAAGGGGATGTTTGGTGGTTTGGCTCATGAGGATCCCCATGAGAATATTAGAAACTTTGTGGATGTTTACGGACCGTTCTCCTTCAAGAACATATCCCAAGAATCTGTCCGGTTGAGGTTGGTCCCGTTCTCTTTTAAAGGAGCAACAAGTAAGTGGTTGGGTGAATTGCCATGTGAATCAATCAGTTCGTGAGAGGAGTTGGTCACCGCATTTCAAGTGCGATTTTCCCTCCTTCGAAGATGATGATTCTTCAGGACAACATTCAGAGCTTCAAGAATCAGTAGGGAGAACCAATTCATGAAACTTGGCTACGATTCAAAAAGTTGGTGATCCAATGCCCACTCATGGCTTGCCTGACACCGTGTTGCTGCAGTATTTTTACTTAAGTCTTCATTCGGCAAATAAAGGTGTTGCTGACCAACTTACTCCTGGAAGTTTGATGCAACAACCTTATGTGATAGTATATCACCTCTTGCATGGCATGACTACAATCAATCGGGCTTGGTACACCCGTGAAGATCAGGTCTCCCCTCTCACGTTTAAATTGACCAAAGAGCAGATGGAGTAAGACCAAGAAAGGGACCAGAATATGGTCAAAATCATGACACAACTTGACATTTTGTCCAAAAATGTCATTGGAGCTGGCGTCTGAAGTGTCAATGCCATGGGTTTCGGGTCGGTTAATCCTGATGAGGTCAAGTTTGAGGCTTTGTACAATGAAGAGGTGAATTTCCTAGCCAACCAATGTGGTGGTTATCATTCGAACTACCCGAGGTAGGGTGGTAACCAAGGTTGGAACATGGTTGAAGGCTGGAAGGATCGTGATCGAGAATGGAGGAATCGAAATCCCAAATGGAAGGATGGGGAGAAGGATAGATATGTGTCTCCCCACGAGCGTCAAAAGCCAAAGGATTCGGAAGGTGGACGGTTTGAGGATATGAGAAATCATATCCTCAACAAAGTTGAGGGTTTAGACATGATTTTGAAAGAAATGAAAGAAGATGTGTCAACCCTTAGCCAGGCTTTTTCCTCTTATTCCATTTTGATCAAACAGTTGGAGACCCAAATGAGTCATCTCATGTCATTTAAACCCGAGACAGCAAGGGGGGTTTTTTACTGATATTATCGCCAACCACAAAAATGAGGTTTGAGTGTGATTTGCGTCGTGCCGTAACGTTAACTAAGGCGCTGCTTGGGAGGCAATCCAAGTTTTTATTTTCTTTCTTTTTACGTTTGAAATAATTGTGTGTTGATTGTACATGTCAAAATGGGGAAGTGTTTGAAAAGTGTAACTTGGCGAGCTAAAAGTCCAGTCGGCGAGCCCGAGTTGGACTCAAGACATTTTTAAATTGGAGTCTGTAAAACTCGGTGAACCCAGGAGCTGATTAGCGAATCACCGAACGGGTTGGCGATCACGACCTAGTCCGTCGTTTGGACCCTCACATTAACTGGATGCCCTGTAAAACTCGGTGTGGTAAGTACCCACTCGGGGTGTCGCTGAGTGGTCGGCGAGCAAGACTAATGTCGCCGAATGGGCGAGAACTGGACGGTTGTTAAAAAGTCAAAGGTTTAAACTGTTTCACTTCCCCTTACTTTTGAACTTCCCAAACTCACACCCGCACAATATTTTCTATATTGCCCGCATTTTAATCGCATTTTAGTTGTCGAATTTGTGTTCGGAGTTGATTTCTTTGCCGCCTAGCATTTCAAAGTATTTATTCGGGATCTAAGGTTGGTTTCCCGAACTCCCAATTCATTTTTAGTCATTTGTACTCTTTTGAAAATGATTTTTATCTTAGAGATGTGTGTTGGACATCTCTGATCATAATTGTGTATGTTTGTGCCTTAGTTAATTTGAATATTGTGCCTAAAATGCTTTATTGTTCAAATTCCCAAAATTGTCGTGCTTGTAATTGAGTAAAATTTTGGGGTTGTTTTTGCATGTTGTTGGGTCTAGTCGGGTGAAGTCTAAGTAACCTGCATTAGTGCCAAATGACTTAATTTTCCCAATGATAAAGCGGTTGACGTAATTCTTAAGGGCAAAAGTCATCAAATGGCCAAATTGGGTGAAGTCTGAGTATCCCGGGGGCATGGGTGTAATGGGTCCTAGTTTAACTGTGGAAGTGCATGTTTTGATTTTGTTCTTGGGGGCTGCGAGGTTGAATTTGAGAAGAAGGGTTGAAAGTAGGCGCGTTGGGTAGTTTGGCGAGTTTGGTCGAGCTCGCCGAACCACTCGATAGTTCGTCGATATTCCCTAGATCACCATTAATTTCATGCTAGACTTGAAAAACGTTCTGTAAGTTTTGGCGAGAAGCCTGAGTTCACCGAGTGCACTCTCCGACTCGCCGAAGGTTCTCCTTGATCGCCCTTTGTCTGCGACCCTGACCCTTAATTGCACTGTAACTTTCGGCGGGCTAAGCCATGCTCGCCGAATGCTGTCGGCAAGTCTGTCTGCAACCTCTTTTCTGTACTTTTGCTTGAAATGTTTCTAACTCGTTTTGATATTTTTCCAGACATGGCAAAGACAAACATCAATATGCCGCCTTGAAAAAGAGCACGGGTTATCACAATCAATGAAGGGGGATTAAATCCTCTTAAAAAGGGATGAACAGAGCCTTCAATGGGAGGTCAGAGCAAAGGCAAGAGGCCCACATCTGAAAGAGTGGCTACTGACTCTCAGGCTGCTTTATTTGAGCCTGAGGACAACCAGTCTTTACAGTCCTGGCAGGCTGAGATCCATCATATATCTCACCATTATTCAGCTAGAGTCCCTTGACCTTCCACCCTAGCAGATTCAGCACCAGCTCCGACACCTTCCAGTAGTCCCTCTTTCCAGGCTTCTCAATAGACTAAAAGGTTATGGATTGCAAACTATCCTCGAGGAGAAGTTGTTATCTACATACGGCATTGAGGGCAAATACTCCGTGGTGAGGGACATCCTCCACTTCCATCGATTTTAGCATTTCACCAGGCCCCGAGGTCCCTATATTCCTTCATGGGTCCGGGAGTTCTATACAGTGTATGGTGACTTTGTCCCGAAGAGCAAGAAGAAGGCTAGCGAGTTCAGACCGGTTAAGTCGATTATGGTCTCGGGAAAGGAAGTCGGGTGCACTAGGGAGTACATTAATACCATACTTGACAGGGGGTATGACTTTGACTACCCCAACCTGGCTACTACTACATCATCATTGGATTAGCTCAAGGGTTGGCTGGCGCCCCTCATCTTAGACACCACCTTGAGGTGGATAGAGGCAGGAGTCCCGATCGAGAAGAGGGACTTGAGTGTACCTGCACGTTATTGGTTTGGATTCATCAGCAGCTCTATTATGTCTTCCAAAATTGAGTATGTTTTCCGTCATCTTAAGGCTGTCTGCCTTGGGTCGATTATTTCTAAGAAGAGTATTTACATGGGGATTATTATTGAGCAATAGATGGACATAAGGGCCAAGCAGAGGCAGTCTTGATCATGGAGTTGTGTCGGTATGCTGGATTGCCCAGGGATGATACGAGAGATATTGAGTTTACTCCTTCTTCCTCCACTAACATCTGACATATTAAGACCGAGTACATATGAGAGAAGGCGGATAGGAGGAGAGAAACTCCGGTGGATACTTCCCCGGATGTGGACAGTGATTCGATACCTGCAGAGTCATCTTTGCCTACTCCGACCTCCGAGCCTTCAAGTAAATCTGCTTCTACCACTTCTTCATAAGCTCCAGGTGCGTCCACCTCCTCCCAGCCTGTCAAGATTACTCAGGCTATGATCCTGAAGATGGTGAGTCCATGATTTGGACTTATTTAGTTCTTTATTTGGATAGATTTAGTGTCCTCAAATGCTTATTTTGTGCCAATAATTGATGTAAAATACTTTTTTTCTAGGTATTTGGATTGAGGAACAAAGCATGGACAATAACAAGCAAAAAGGAATAAGGTAGTTGAAAAAACAAACAAAAGAAGGCATGTTGATTGCCTAATCCATTGGGCAAAACGCCGAGTGGCTATTACCTCACCTAAAGTTCCAGTGTGCCAAACCCTGAAGGAGAAAATCAAGTCGGCGAGAGAAAGGGCACATCGCCGAGTTGATCGGCGATTCCAATTTACTTCGCCGAATGTCCCTTCGCAGCATATTTTTGGCGAGTATAAATACATTTTCAAACATTATGTTTAGTATCAAATTTTATTCTGAAAATTCATTAGAGTAATTTTTGAGTTTCAACTGAGAGTTTTGAGACTAAACTTTTCCTTAGCTTTGAAGAATTGAAGTTTTACATTTTTGAGAAATTGGAAGTGGGTCTTTGAGATTCTTTAACTTGGACCTTTGTAAAGATGAAATTAATCTTACCCAGTTGATGGAAACACAATTTGGTAACGATTTCTATCTTTTTATGATGTCTAGCTAAATCCCCAATTCTTGGGATGTGATTATGTGATTATGGGTTGATTTAGCTTGTGGGTATTGTTAATTGTTAGTATATTTTCTGTTTAAAAGTGATTTCAATCAGTAATTGTGGTTCTATTTAAAGAGTTGTAGTTGCAAATGCAACTCTACCTTCGTGTTTTTGGCTTGCTCGAGAGAGACGTTTTAAAACCAAAATTACTAATTTCATGGTCTGTGGGTATTGGGATGTCATGGGTTCAACTCGAGAGAGTGAATCCTAAACCCCTTTTCCACACATTCATCTCGAGAGACTGAATGGACTAAAGCGTAGGATTTTTTAATTGCTGCTTGTTGGTGTTCGAGAGAAACCAACTTGATTCGGGGTAAATTGTTCGAGAGAAAGTTTATCGCCACTAAAGTCTAGCTTATTCATTGATTTAGAGTTATTTACTAATAGTTACAATCACCCACATATCTATATTAGCATATAATCCAATCACATTCCAAGAACCCGTCTAATTACTTGTTAATTTGTGTTATTTGCTGATTCGTACTTGTTAATTGCAATCAACACCCCCCTGTTATTTGATACTTGTGTCACTGTTAAATTTTAAATACGTTTTTATTCGTAAATGTGTTTACCTATGATTGCCTAGAACATATTAGTACCTTTCTCTTGATTCTCAAACATGTACCACTCCCTGTGGGATTCGACCCCAACTCATTCAGTTTGGTTATATTACTAACTAACGATCGTTGATGCTAAGTCTTGGAAGAATTGTCTTTGATAACGTTATTCAATCAATAAGCGGCTAGTTCTGCTTTTAATATATAAGTCACCCCCATAGCATTAACTACCTTAGACACCTCATCCAAAAACTCTTGGGGATCCTCTTCCACCTTTGAACCAAAAAACACCGAAGGATTCATCCTCACAAAAACCCGTAATCTAGAAGCCATAGTGCTGACAATAGGGTTCACATGAGTCTCAACACCCTTATTAGCTTGGGCCATCATAGCTTGGGCTTGATTAGCTACGGCTTGATCCATCATCAAAAGAGCCGACCTAACTTCTTCATTTGTCATAGCCAGAGGATCAATAGAAACTTGGTTATCTTGAGGAACTTGTGGACCTTGGGGACCATGGGGAGGAACTCCCTCATTGACATTCTCCTATTCCATCCTTCTTATGTTCGTCCTTCTTGTATTCATATCCTATAACCGCAAGAGAAGGGTTAGAAAAAGGACATTCATAGAGTTAAAACTCTAAGGCACGACTAAAGAATAATGAAAGAAGTGAAGTTTCCTAACATCTTATAGCCTCTCATTCATAAATGTGTCGCGATTCACACTCATGAACAAGACCCTACTCGACATGGTTGTGATATATCAATCTTAAAAACTATCTGAAAACCCTGTGCTTTGATACCATATTTGCCATGACCCGAGCCTACACCCCGGACATAACACGACGTACAAAACTTCGAAGAGACTCATACAAGCCTCATAGCATTCATAATATAAGACATATGAAATAGTGAAAAATTTAAAACTTTTCTTTAAATCCATACAATCGAAATATCATTTAAAACAATGGAAGTCTACTAGTCTCACATGGCGATCTAATACATTTGAGTCAAAACTAGGGTCACGACCCTTACAATAGAAAGTCTAAAAAGATTCTAATACAATGAAAGAAATGAAACATCAATAAAGCACTTGTCCTCAGATCCATGAGGACAAACCACAAACTTGATGAATAGTCAACTCAAGCTTGAACTAGAAGAAATCAACTCAATTGCCGGAACCTACACTTTGTAGAAAAATAGAAGAAATATCGGTTAGCACACAAAAATGTACCAAGTATGATAGCCATGCAAAAACCATGCTTAAAAAGGACAATTCTGTTAAAACCATGCATTATGCCAATTTTGTTAAAAACATGCTTATAAGAGGCATACGATAGAAGTATACTCATCATATAAGTCATTACATCACAATAGAACATTCACCTTAAATAACCCTAAGCTATACTTGTGCAATGTAAGAATAGCATCCCATACTACTATTCCTACTAAGTGCCACTTTGAGGTCACTTGAGATGAACTTACCATTCTTCCTTAGTCATTTTTAATCAATACTCATGCATAAGGAACACATACATTTCATAAGTCATGACAAGTAAAGTAACTCATAATACAATCCAAGTAAAGCATTATTCATTTCATTAAGCCTTTAAGTCAACATTCTCATTAGCTTCATTAAGAGCATATTTATTCATTAGACATTAAGACATTGGAGATTCACACCATAGCCCTCTCAAAGCCTACTCGTGCAAGGCATGAATGGCATCCCATAATACCACTCACACATCATAGAACCTCTCAATAAACCATGGCATGTATCTCACATGATGGGAATAAGCATTAACCGACATAGACCATGAGAGAAAACCAAGGAATCTGGTGTCGTATAACCCCACACTGAAAGAAGGTGTCCTACTTGCCTAAGGTAGAACTAAATGTATTTTATATTAGGTGGATCCACTAGCTATAAACCTATGTCGGCACATAGTTATGGGATACGGAAGATGTTCATTGAAACCCGACCTAACGTAGGGATAGCTTCCATTTTACCATATCCACTTGGTACTTAGCCTCGATTCCCATAGAGTAGTTCATTTTTGTTAACATTATTATACTTAAGAGGGCTACCATCATTAGGTCTACCGACTCAAGGTACATCTACTGATGAAAGAGCCACCACTATTAGGTCTACCGATTCAAGGTACATTATGAGGATAGCTCATTGAATCCTCAAGAAGGGCCACCACCATTAGGTCTACCAATTCAAGGTTTATCATTACATTAGTTAGTAGACTCATCATGAAGGGCTACCACCATTAGGTCTACCAGTTCAAGACATAGCCTTAGGATACTTCATTATTATTTATGAAAGGGCTACCAACATTAGGTCTACTGATTCGAGGTTCATTAAGCAACATTACTTTCATTTACATAAGAAGGGGATATCTAAGCCTACCAATTGAAGATGTAACATTACATGGAAGAAACCTTTCACATATATCATTATCATTCATGAGTGATAAATTGAGAATAACCTTTCAATAATAACCCAATTGCATTCTAGACATGATCACATTACTTTAATGAAAATCACAAGCACATACATAACATCATAATCATACATCAATCCTTCATACTTTGCCCTTCAAAGGCCATGAATCACAATTCATCAACACACCTAGAATACTACAATTTAGGCATGAATAATTACATAATTCAATAAACTAAATAAATATAGACTAAATCTTTTCACATGATTCCATAATAAATCTATCACAATTCACAATTTAGTATTTTTGGACAATCATGGGTTCATAGGGAAATTCAACCTTAAAACAACACTAATTCATGAATGAAATCACAATTTATCATAATTCAACCTTTGAAAACATTTATAAATTGAACCCATGACTAAGAGTGAAAACCCTAACTATTAGGGAATTTTGGAAACTTTAAAATCATCTTTTGAAGGGCTCCTTGGATGGAAACTAACCAAGGATGAAAACTACCATACCTTAATGGAGTTTTTCCTCTAGATTTGAGAAGAAACACCTTGGTTCTTCAAGCCCTAACCTCCACCTCTTCTTCTTCTTCTTTGGGAACTTCTATAGAGTGAAATTTTGGAGAAGATGAACTATTTTGGGTGTTTGGGAATAATGAAATAATAAAGGTGTTTAAAGACTTAAAATCATTTATATACATGAATTAAAACAATTAAAATCAACCCCATAAAATGACTAATGAAATAGGAAATTACTAATTGACCCTCGACTAGGCAGCCCACTCCCAGGCACCATGAGAGGGCTTCACGTGTCATGGTCAAGACCATGAGTAGTGGCCCTTCCCGTAGTCCTTGGGCAGTGGCTATGGCTTGGGGTCTTGACCAAAATAAATTGGAGGCATTCCCACAAGGCCTCCCATGATCCGTGGTTAAGACCACGAGTCGTGGTGAAGGTCATGGTCTTGAGGCAGTGCCTAGGTTTCAAAGCGTTACCTCTATGCGCCTAAGGGGTCTTCACGACTTGTCAAGGGCACCATAGCTCATCGTGGCGCCCATGGTCCCTTTATCATTAGATCATTCAACCTTACACAACTCCCATGAGGCTAAGGCAACCCCACGAGCCTTCCCATGGCTCGTGGTCATGACCATGAGCCGTGAAGTGGCTCGTGAAGGGAAGCCTTGGCTTGGCCACTATGAGGGCACACTGCCTCACCAACCACGGGTGGAACCACGACTCGTGGTGGCCAGCACGGGTTATGAAGACCCTCGTGGTCATGGTAGGCAGTGGCTAGGCTTAATTTTAGGCAGCCTTGGTCCCCTAGACATGGCCTTCACCCAAAACCCTTGCCGTAAACTGTCACATTTGGGCTCTATTTCAACCTACTCATTTCCGAGGTGTTACAATGGAATATAAGGAAGACCAAGTTCCCATTCTAAAGTGGGTTTGAGCAAAGAACAAATAAAGAAAAAACATGAAATGGATGAAAACATGGTCAAAATGATGACCCAAATCGATTTACTATCCAAACATGTCATGGGAGGTAGAACCAAGTCGGTGAATACGATTGGAACCAATAGTTGATAGCACTCAAATGATATCAAATTTGAGTCATTATACAATGAGGAATTTCAACACCTAGAAAATTAAGTAGGGGTTCTCACAATTATTATTAATGATAAGGTGGGAACCAAGGTTGAAACAAGGATAGAGATAGTGGTTGGAAAGACTGGTTGTGTGGAAATTGGAGAGATATGGAGATAGACAAAGATAAATACATTCCTCTCCATGATGGTCCACGCCAAAAAGAATTAGTTGGGCTAGAAGGAAGTCAGTCGGAAGGCATTCATGTAAAGATCTACAACAAGGTGTTGAACGATTTAAAAAAAGACTTCTTCACTTTATCTCAGTCAGTGACTTCAAACTCATTTTCTATCAAGCAGCTTGGAGACCCAATTGGGTCAAATTTCCAATCATCTTAATCCAAGGCAAAATGGAACTTTTCCTAGTGACACAATACCGAACTCCAAAAATGATTGTTGAGTTTGAGCAATATGTCGTGCCACGACATTAAATAAGGCGCTTCTTGAGGGGTAACCCAAGCCTTTTTTTTTGTTTTTACTACTTTCAAATAATGTGTTGTAAGTGCAGGTTGAGAAGAAGTTGGAAGATCAAAGAAGGAAGAATAGGCGATGACAAACCCCACCAGTGATCCTTCGAAGGCATTATACAAACTATTTCTTGTTCACCTTTTGAGTTTGAAAAGATGGAAAAGTGTACTGTCAAGATTGACGATCATATATTCAAAGGGTGATTTGCCTAAGTGCACTAAGCAGGCTCCATCGGGTCAGCCTAATCAACCTTCAGGTTTGGTATTTATTTAGGAAAGTTTGGCAAGCTTAAGCTCCAGTTGGCGATTGTCTGAACATGTTCAGTGACGTTAGTCGTAATTGCTAAATGAGCTTGATATAAAAAGGTGAAGGGTCTTTACAAATTCAAAATTCGATATCTTTGAAATGTGAGAGCTTCTTCTATTCCTTTCTCTTGCATTGTACATTTTGAGTGTTTGTGAGCCTTGTGTGGGAATATTAAAGGTGCTAGGAGTGCATTTGCTTGTAGTTCGTGTCAACCCATGCCTGATACCTCATTTTCTTGATTATTTTCTACTTTAAGGTTGGTGTTTCAACTTCTTGTTGTTACTTTTGATTTTAGAAAACATATAATAAGGTGTTGGCTTGAGCCCTTTAACTATGTTTGAGTGCCTGATTTTGATGGGTAGCATCATATTGTTGAGATTGAATTGTGCCCATGTGACTTTAATTGTACATGCCTATCAAATTAACGTATTGTGATTGTGTTGGTTAAATCGTTGAATGGAATTGGTTAATTTGGTGGGTTTGAGCCTAATTTGATGTGAGTGAAGTCTAACTAGCTTAGTTTTGATCCAATTGCATGATTTTACCCAATTATGGATAGGGTGACGACTTTCTTCAGGGAAAATCTTCAATTAGTGCAATTCTTAGTGATAAATGGGGATAAGCTGAGTAACCATGGGTAGAGAAAAATCTAGGTGGATTGTAATGCTGGAGGGGAGCTAGTAATTGTTGTGTGTGTTGGTTTTTCTTTGAAAATTTGGGATTGGGCTGAAACTTCCTATTTGGCTAGCTTTTCTTAGTTCACAAAGGGAGTTAGGAGAATCATAGAGTAAGACCTAGATCACCTTGTTTAGCATGCGGATGGCCTTGCCATTCGGTGGGCTTGCCATTCAGTGGGCTTGTCTTAGTCCGCCGAACTCACTTGGCAAGTCACCGAGTGGGAGAGGATATCACCCTTGATACCTGTTAATTTCCCTTTTGCACACTCAGTTTTGATGGACTTGTCTTATCTCACCGAAACCAACTCGGTGAATCATTGAGTTGGCATTGACATTGACTTTTGTGTCTGAGCCCTGAATAATTTGATACTGTCTGATTTGGCGAGCTCACTGGAGCTCAGCGATCCTATTTGGCATATCGTCTTCCCGTTAGGCGACCCTCAATAGTGTTCTTGAATCATGTTTTGATTCGCGTTCGAACTCAACTAACCTTCACAAATCCATTGTTTAAATGTCTGCTTTACAGTTAATGACTAGAACAAAAGGTAAACACATGGAGTTCTCAAATAAGGAACACGAGAAAGTCCTCTCCTTCTCTTTATCCTTCTAAAAAGCAAAAAAAAAGTCTCAATGAATGAGTTTTTAGAGGCTTCTAAGATACAACAATCAAATCCTCAAACCCCCACCAACAAGTGTTAGAAATCAAGGAAGCACATAGTTATAAAAAATTTGAACATCCGATCAAAGTTGGTAACACTCCCATAAGATCCAACTTTTGATTCTCACGTTCTCCCGATTATAGCTCCAAGGGCTTTAAATAGGCTCAAGGAACAAGGGGAATGAATAATTTTGGATAAACGGTGACTCTTGACTTATAGAGTCATGAGTGAGTATCCAACAATATAGGCGGCAATCAAATTCGACAAACAGGAACATTTCACTAGAAACAGGCATCCAAATATACCCAAGTGGGTACAAGAGTTTTATGATGCCTATGCCAAGACATTATCAAAAAAGATAAAATGAACTATCAAGAAGACATGGGATGAAGTGGAAGTTTGGGGTAAGATGGTGCAGTGTCACACCACTAAAATTAACTCACTATTGGGCACCCCGAGTAATCAGACAAACGACTACAAGACCCGAATGACAAAGACATTAGATACATTAAAAGAGTGGTTGACCCCTATAATATCGATGAGTCTACACTTTCTTGGATGGATGAAGGTGTCAAGATCGAAAAGAAAGATTTGAGCAAAGTGGCGAGATACTAGTTCAGGTTTACTAATTGTAATATGATATAGTCCTAAAGTGAATCTATATTGTGGCATCCAAAGGTTGTATTAGTGGGTTCTATTATTGATAGGCAGAAGATCAACATGGGAGAAATAATTGTGAAGGAGATATTACTTAGAGCTAGACTAGAGCAGACATCTCTTCCCTTCCTGGTGCTCATTACTCAGCTATGCGAAAGAGCTGAAGTTCTCTTAAGAGGAAAATTTATGTCAGATTTACTCTAGTCTCCTCTAGTGACATTTGGAGGATCAAGGTTGAGTATTTGAGATATGATGCAGCCCGAAGGAAGACCTCACCACCACAATCCACTCTAGTGGTCGACCCTACTACTTTGGCACCTAAGAGGTGCACACATACTCCTTCTGTTGAGCAGGCAGATATTTCCACACCTTCCTCTAATATTGGCTCTTCTATTACTGCATTTGTACTGCCTTCTACTACCACCCCTACTATTGTGAGGCATCCCCCTTCTCTTGTATCCCTTCCCCCTTTACCCAGACTTTGATTTATCAAATGAGCAGCCTTGCCCGATCAACTGATGTGAGAGTTGCCCGAGTTGAGAAGGACTTGCCCCAACTTATTGACCTCGCTATGTAGAAGGCCCTATCACCTATGATTTAGAAAGTGAGCATGTGTGAGGGGGGTGGTAGTGATCCGTGCTTTCAAGCTTGATGATTTGACTGCGAGAGTAAAGGATCAGGAGAAAGCTAGGGGTAGTTCTAGTATTGTTGATACTTTAAGGGCGGAGGTGGATACTATGAGGACAGAAGTGGTCCAGATACACTCTAAGGAAATCTCCACAATTTAGGGCCAATTTCCCCTTCCAGATGCGCCTGAGATGCCTAGTGTTGTGCCTTCCACTTCTATTTGTAAGGGCATTATGGATGCTGAGATGGTTGTTGATGATGACACTAAGAGGACTGTAGAGAAGTTGGTCGAGGAAACTGATGAGGATGAGCTGAGAGATGAGGAATATGTGACTCCTAAGACATTGACCGAGCTTCATGAGACTGACGAGGTCATTCTTCAGGCTGCGCTGGAGAGGTCTCTAAGAGAGCCTTTAGAGGTCAGGTCTAGTGGAGTCACTGCAGACTTTACCATACTTCATGTTGCTGAGACAAGCACTCCTGCCCCACTTGTACCTCCTATGCTGCCTCTTTTAATCCTATTTCTAGGCATCGATGCCTCTCTTGAGACTCCTGATGAGAGTGCTCCACAGGCATAGCCTATCAGGGAGACTATTTCTCTTATCCTTCCAGTACTTTCGTTTTATTTTGCATTTAGGACACTTCATTCTGTATTGGGTGGGGTGAGAGCCTTCATGCCAATATTCCTTTTTTGCTTGTATTTTGTTATTTCATATTTTGAATAGTTGTAGTTTGTTAATTATTTATATAAGATTGCTTTTTTTGAGAAAATGTGTGTTTCTTCACTTCTATCTCGTTATCCCTTGATGTTGCAAGCCCCATGAGTTCAAATCATGAACTGTTTGAAAAGTTCATTGATAATAATTTGATAAGAGATTTTGTTCAATATCGATGTCTTGAATAGTAATCATGATGAGCCTGATTCTTAGTATTGATGTTGGGAGAACGAAATCGATGTGGTTACACCCTTTAGTGGTCTCTTTAAATCTTTTTTTTAGTAGTTATGTTTTGATGTGAGCCTTGCAATGAACATCGCACACACACTTTGGATCTTTTCGGGATATGCAAAATTAGTGTATTTCGAAGTGGAATTTGTAGTGAGGTTTTACTTGAAAGCATGCATGTTGAGTCCTAGAATTTGCCTTGTTAGTCCAATTGTGTGAATCTTGGTAAATCTAGGACATGATCTTGGGAAAAAAAATTCAATGAGGGAACCAAATTATCCGTAAAAGCTTTTGTGACTATCTTGTGAGGGTCTGAATCTATTTTGTCACCAATTGAGCCTAACTGATTTGTTAATAACCAAAAGAAGTTTGTTAAACCAAATTACCCCTACTTTCTCACCATAAATACTTTTTGAAGTATTGTGATATTTGAATATCCAACTTAGGCCAAAAGCCTAAGTTGGGGTTTTGGAATGGTAGGATGAATGAAAGCCAAGTGAAGAGAAAAATGAAGAAGAAATGAGACTCAAATCCGAAAGGTTTGCAAAAAGAACGAACCCCTCCGTATAAAAAATGTGTGTTGTGTCATCATTGTGATGGAAACATGGAAAAATTAAAATGAAAAAATACAATTGAATGAAATAAAGGAGAATTCGAAATAAATTGAGTGGAAAGTCAAGATTTAGGTTCTCAAATGAAAATAAGAAAAAGAACTTTAGAAGAGGTGATGATGATTGCAACAATGCTTTGAAAAGGTATAAGTCACCAATCCAAATTTACCATACCTTAGCCATTAGACCCATTTTAAGCCTAAAAGACCCTT
>JAJONQ010050333.1:0-18101 GCA_036250385.1 Solanum microdontum
GCTAGACCCAAGAAACTTCTGATATCTGTAGCAGAGGTAGGTCTGGGCCATTGTTTCACTGCTTTTATCTTCTGGGAATCTACTCGAATTCCTTCACTAGACACAATATGCCCAAGAAAGGCAACATGTTGTAACCAAAACTCACACTTGTTAAATTTTGCAAATAACTGGCGATCTTTGAGAGTTTGCAGAACAACTCTCAAATGACTAGCATGTTCTTTCTCATTCCTAGAGTAAATGAGGATATCATCAATAAAGACGATAATGAACAAGTCTAAGTACTGCTTGAACACTCTGTTCATCAAATCGATGAAAGCTGCAGGAGCATTGGTTAGTCCAAATGACATGACTACAAATTCATAATGACCATACCGAGTTCTGAAGGCTGTCTTTGAAACGTCACTATCTCTGACTATAAGCTGATGATAACCCGATCTGAGGTCTATCTTTGAGAAATGACTAGCACCATGAAGTTGGTCGAACAAGTCATCAATCCTGGGGATGGGATACTTATTCTTGATTATGACCCTGTTCAACTGCCTATAGTCAATGCAAGAGAACTATCTTTCTTCTTTACGAACAACACTGGTGCACCCCATGGCGGAATACTAGGTCTGATGAAGCCCTTATCTAGAAGGTCTTTCAACTGTTCTTTCAATTCCTTAAGCTCAGCTGGAGCCATTCTGTAAGGAGTAATAGAAATAGGCTGGGTATCCGAAAGGAGATCAATTCCAAAGTCGATTTCCCTATCGGAAGGAACTCCGAGAAGATCTTCTGGAAACACTTCTGGAAACTCATTAACCACTGGAACTGACTCAAGAGTTGCGATTTCAGAACAAAAATCCTTAACCCGAACTAGATGATAGATATAACACTTAGAGATCATCTTTTTGGCCTTAAGGTAAGAAATGAATTGACCCATAGGCGCTAAGCTACTACCTTTCCATTCTAAGATTGGTTCATCTGGAAACTGAAAACGAACAATCCTAGTTCTACAATCGACTGAGGCATAACAGGAATGTAACCAATCCATGCCTAGAATGACATCGAAGTCTAACATTTCTAACTCTACAAGATCTGCTGAGGTGACTTTCTGAGAGACTGTCACAGGGCAATTTTCGTATAATCGTCTAGCTATAACTGGGTCACCGACTGGAGTAGAGACTAAGAAGGGTTCTGATAGAGTTTCTGGACTAACACTGAATTGGACTGCTATATAAGTAGTTACAAAAGAAAGAGTAGCCCCTGGATCTAATAAAGCATAAACATCAATATCAAAGACTCGTAACGTACCAGGGACTACATCAGGAGAATCTTCCTGATCTTGACGAGCCTGAAGAGCATAGAGCCTAATTTTGCGCTATCCGCCACCTGTACCTGATGAGTTACCATGCTGAGTTGGGAGACCTGCTGGTGGTGCTGAAGTTGTAGACTGAGCTCTACCATTATTCCCTCCTTGACCCTATCTAGAAGGACAATCCTTCAATCTATGACCAGACTGACCACACCCAAAACATCCTTCCTTACCTGCAAGGCACTCACCCGGATGGTTCTTACTACATTTCGGGCAAGTCGGGTAGTTTTTGGTGCGTGAAACACTACCTTGAGATTTTGAGCCTGATGCCCTACCTTTCTGATCATTACGGAACTTGGGGGATGGAACACTAGCTGATGAAGGGGCTTGAGTTGAAAACATATGCTGAAACTGCGAGCGATTTCCACCACCCGATTTCTGTTGGGAATACTCGTAGTTACCTGTTCTTGCTTTCTTATTCTTCTTAGCCTGTTCCCTAAGCTTATCACCCTCAACTTGCTGAGCATGAGTCATGATCCTAGAGATGTTCATGTCTCCCAACAACATAGCATTCCTACACTTTGTCTTTACTAAGTCTGATACTCTATACAGAAACTTATTCATCTGTGCCCTGGAGTCAGCAACCATGTGAGGAGCATACCTGGAGAGTTGATTAAACTTGAGCCCATACTCTTGGATAGTCATGTTACCCTGCCTTAAGTTCATAAATTCCTGGGCCCTTGCTTCTCTCAACTCTATGGGGAAAAACCTGTCTAGAAAGGTTTCGCTGAAACAATCCCAAGTAATAGGAGTTACATCTATACCCCTGTTCTTCTTCCACTGAGTATACCATATATGAGCTACATCTTTCAGTTGGCAAGATGCTAACTCAACCCGATCATTCCTAGTGACCTGCATCACCTCAAAGATCTTCTTAATCTCATCCAAGAAATTCTGGGGATCTTCACCAGTCTGTGATCCTAAGAACTCAGGCGGATTCATCCTAACAAAGTCATGGACCCTGGATGCTGTTGATCCACCATTTGCATTCATAGGATCTTGAACCCGCTGATTGTTTTTGTTAGCGACACTCTGAGACAACATTTGAATGACATTCCTGAATTCAGCATTTGAAACTTCCTGATCCGGAACTGGAGGAGCTGCGTTTGCGTTCCTGGCATTCACATTCCTGGCATAATCTCTACGAGAAGGCATGATCACTAAAATGTAGAACGTAGAGTTAGAATGGAATTAGATCATACCTTACGCACGATAAGAGTAACAAGAAAATGAAGATTTTTCCTAAGACACTTTGTAGTCTCCCTCTCATGAGATGTGGTGCGCACTACACAACCAAGAAAAGGACTCTACCTAGTGCGGCTTTTCAGACATCCTAGGACACTTAAACCTAATGCTCTGAAACTAAGTTTGTCACGACCCGAGCTACCCCGAGACACGGACCCGGGACCTAGGACCACAAGTGATCCCAAGCTAACCCTGCTAGCATGATCATAAGCATACTAAGGATAATAAACTGATGCGGAAGCTAAATAATAAATAAACTGAAAAGATGGAGAATACCTATATACCATAACTAAGATATATGAAAACTAATAAGTTTAATACAAAGAAGTTATTAACTCAATACTAAGCTGAATCTAACTATTTCTGAAATAAGCCTCTAAGCTAACTAGAAATATTGGGACATGCCCCAACTAGATCTAGCAAAAACTGAAACTAAAAACTAAAAGCGATAAAGATAAACATGTCACTAGTCCTCGAAGAATGAGGACTCACCACTGATGTTGCTGAACTGAAGATCCGGAACCGATCTAAGCGTGATCTGGATGCTGAGAACCTGAACCTACATCACGGGAAGATGTAGCGCACGTATGCGTCAGTACTTGAAATGTACTAAGCATGCAGGATAGAGTAAAGCTGAAATAAGATATAACTGAAGAAAGTAATAAAGCAATAATCTGAACATGATATAGATACTGGAAATACTGAATACTGAGCTAACTGATGCAATGACCAAATTTATTACATGCTGAGACTGAAAACTGACTGTACTGAAATATGGTCAATGTAATAGAATTTGACTGAACTGTGAGAGCTACTAATAACCGACATAAAACACATGAGCTAAATGTGAAATCCGATGTATACGCCCTAGCGAGAGGACCCAATATACCCTGCCAGGCGTATAGAGGCATGTTGGCGTGATCACTAAACTAATGTTGCCCACAAAGGGGACTCACACCTACGTGGCTCGTAGTTCTGGGACTATATGGGTACGCTGAACCCTAGTCTAACTCGGTATTATGCTACTCCCAGTAGATTAAGTGATTAACACATTATGACTGAATTTCTGTAAATGACTGGATAGCTCGAACTGAACATGCAAACTAAGAATGCAACAATTAATCTGATAATGATGCATTAATAACTGAGGCGTGTATAACTGAATAACTGGGATATCTGACCTAGCATGAGTAAATCAAGAACTAAAGAAATACATACCTAGATTTCTGAAATTCATGCGATAAACTGAGCAATAACATGATAATCTGATTTGGAACATTTAAATAACTAATTCATGATGATCTGCTGTAATTCTAGAAACCCTAAGTATGTTCATAATCATGGAATCAAGAATCTGACTGAATTCTAGGGACCTAATGGGCGAAAGTAACCCACTAGTGAAATCTTACATACCTGGTGACGAATTCCACGGAGAAATCTTTCGATTTAGAGGCTGGAACTGAATGTAGCTTGCTGTGTTCTTGAACTAGGGTTCTTGACTTCTCTTCTCCTTTTAGCGTTCTAATTTTTCTAAGTTTGATTAATGATTTTGACTAAGGTAAATTATAGTTATGTTTCTAGGCTTAAACTGACTAAAATCTCATGATTTAGGGTCTAAACGACGTATCTTATGGGTTAAATGAAATAGGAAAAGACCAAAAGACCCTGACTTAACTGCTGTCAGAGTGATTGACGGACGGGACTGACGGACCGTCGATTGGAATAGTAGGTCGAGTCTGCCTGACAGGGCTTCACTAAAATGAGCATAACTTTTTACTCGAAGGTCAAATTTTAGCAAACTTGGTGGCGTTGGAAAGAGGATTCAATTATATATCTTACCATAGGTTATGGGACATACAATTCCTTTTGAGCTAAGATTTATGATCATTTGAAGTTGACCCATCAACAATTTCCAGCTAACTGGCTGCTACCCTCACCTACGGTCAGACCTACGGACCGTGCATCGAATGACGGTCCGTACTGGTCAACCGTCAATTGGGACTGAGGCTGGGCTTTAGGGGTATCGATCCACGGACACGAACCACGATCCGTGACCTGACTTACGGACCGTAGGTCTGGCCGTGGGTCAACACTTAGACAAATTTTCTGACTGAGTTCTGGGGAAGTTTTCTGTCACGAACCACGGACCTGCAGGACGGACCGTGAGTCCATCTACAGTCCATGGATGGTGTCCGTTAGTGCCACATGTAACACACCAGAAATCTGAAATCTCTATTTTCGGATACGGGGTGTTACATGCAACTCCCCCATTCCTTTCTCCTGACCCCTCTTGACCCATGCCATGATCTACCAAATGGGTAATCTCTCTTTGTAAGTGAATGTGAGGCTTCTTTGTCCCCTCAATATATAGGTTAAATTTTTACGAGGCCACTATAGGGTCACATGGAGAGAGGTTAGTTAACCTCACTACTAGGTTAGAGGCCCAAGAAAAGGTTGAGGGTAGTTTAGATTTTTGATTTATGATGAGTGCTGAGATATGTACTCTTAAGGTTTATGTAGACCAACTGAGATCTACAAATATTTCTATGTTGTGGGGTGAGGTTCCCTTTCTTGATGCGCCCAAGGACATGCCTACTAGTGTACCAAACGTGGTTGAGTGTGGGTGGTACGACTATTGGTGAGGTTTTAGATTTTGATGTTGATAATGTCGATGAAGAGAAAGTTGAGGATGTGGATGATACAGAGAAAGATGAGTAGGAGATTAGGAGAGATAAGGATGAGAAACAAATTGCTTTGAAACTTTCAAAACTTCAGCATCTTGAGGAGACGATGGTCCATGCTAAATTGGAGATATACCTTGAGAAGTCCATTGTAGTTGGCACCAGTGGAGTTTCTTTAGACTCCACCGTTCCTCCTGTTTATGTACCTGGAACTGATGCCTCGGTTGAGCCTACTTCGCTGCCTCTAGTGATTACTTTTTTGGGCACTGATGACTAGGATTATGTCACTTCTCTTGAGACTCCAGATGCGAGCACTTTATAGGCATAGACTGCCAGGGGGACTTTTACCTCTTATCCAATTCTCTTTTCTTTTATTTTTGTATTGAAGACACTGTTGTTTTAATTTTGGTGGGGGTGAGGGCATTTGGGCCAATATTCCCTTTTTCATTGTATTTTGTTACTTTCAGTTTTTTCATTTGGATAATTGTAGTATCTTGTTATTTTTGGTTTTATTTTAATTTTTTGATGGTTTAGTAGCTCATTTTATGCCTCTCCATTTTCATTTTCCCCTTTAGTTTTGGAAATCCTTGAGTTTTCATTAATAATGATTTGAAGATCAATTGTGTTCAGTATAGATGTCTTGTATATAACTCATGATGAGCGTTGTGCTTAGTGTTGGTATTGTAAGAAGAAATCGATGTGGCTTCCCTTTTGAATGATCTATTTGAATCTTGTGTTGACTAGCTACATTTTTTATGTGATCCTTGCATTGAACATCATATGTATGCATTTGATCTTGATGGGATATGATAAATAGTAGCGTTTGAAGTACCGTGTGTGGTAAGGTTTTACTTGGAAGCATGCTTGTTGAATGTAAGAAATGATCTTGCGCAGAAATTTGGAGAGGGAACCCAAATGTTCATATCCTTTTTGTGACTACCTTGTGAGGGTGTGCAATCATTTTGAATCATTTGAGCCTAATTCATTTGTTGGCAATAGTTTTGATACCTCTTGAGCAAAATTATCCCTAACGTCTTACCCATTTATTCTTTTTGAAGCATTGGTTTGTTTGAATTTCCAACTACGACCAAAAGCCTAAGTTGGGGTGTGGAAAGAAAGGAGGAAAGAAAACCAAGTGGAAGTCAATGAAAGATGAAGTGAGACTCAACTTCGAAGTGTGTTACAAAATGAAGGAACCCCTCCTTATAAAAATAAAGAGATTGCGATGAACAACCATTTGAAAATTGATATGAACAAGAAAGTTTTGTAAAATAAAAATGGGTTCCCAATAAATTGATTAACAAGTCAAAGTTTGAGTTCTCAAGTGAAAAAGAATAAAACTACTTGAGAAGAGGTGAAGATAATTGCAACAATGCTTTGAAAATGTGAAGCAACTGAGCCAAATTGACCATACCTTAATCCTCAACCCCATTACAAGCTTTAAAGACCCTTGAGATATTTCCTGAACTAGGTCGTGATGTGATTGTAAGATATGGGAATTCTACCAACCACCTTGTAGCTTTACCCGTCAGAGAAAATGGGAATAACCTCAACCTTATGGACTGTTGTGAAATGTTCTTTAACACAAACGACCCACATACATTCACAAAACTCTGAAGGTGTTCATGGGGTTCTTCATGAGCTAAACCCCCAAACATTCTTGTAAATTGCAGGAGCGGTAACATTGTTCTAGTTACATGAAAAACTTCCCTCCTTTCTATAGGAGGTAATCAGATGGCTCTTGTGCTTTGAATGACGTTCATGTTCATGTCTTTCAAATCACAGTTATTGTTGTTTTATCCGTAGTGATTATCATTTTCACTACCGTGGTCACTAATGCTATTGACCTACAAATCAGCAAACCACAACACGAAGCAACACTATATATTAACTAGAAAAATTTACAAACTAATTTCTAAAATGGAATTTTTAGCCATCACTCCCCAACAACTTCGTCATTTTTTGATAACGCGCAAACTACTCTGTAAAACAAATCCAAACAGTAAGCGGTTGTCGCCAATATAAAATACCCAACTAAGAGTTGAGGTTGAATATCATAAAGAGTAATAAAGTGCAAGAAAATCTATTATGAAATTTAGAATGTATATTAATTCATTTGCAGCAATAAGAACAATAGGTGGATGATTCCACCAAATTTATGGAAAGGATTCTAGTATTAAAAGTCACAATTAAACTAAAAATTCATAAATTCAAATAAGTAACATGTAGTTTAGCCATTTGGGGATCGGAAATCGATATCACATAGAGGAAATTATGTTCCTCTATAGTGTTGAACACTCATAGATAGGCTCGGTCATCTTCAATGACACTAATCTTCTTTCGATCTCATACCATCATTTCATAGACTCTTCTTTTGGTCTCATCTATGTGCATAAATAAACAACCCATTACCTTACTCTATTTCGATGCAGAAATAGGGAAAATAGATCTGACCCAAAAATCTCTGTTTCAAGTAAATTATAGACATTAAGCGTAAGTTGCAAGTTTTAAACTAATTACCCACTCCAATCAATCTCTTTTGAGCATCAATCGGAGATCAGAAGTAGGTTTCAGCTTTAAACTTTAACCCATCAATTAACCCAATAATAATTAGCCCTAATCGATAGATGACCAGTAATAAAACAGAGCATAACAAAATACTTCAGCTCATTAAATAAACAGCCAACCCCATAATTACACCACTAGGCTTTGGGGTTTTACGCACCCATCACAGAGTGTAAGGAAATTATACCTTCAACGAAAGCAACCATGTGTGACGCGAAATAAATCAATTATAAGCAACACCCAATTTCAATTCAACTTCAAATTCTAAATTTTAAGAACAGAGTTGAAAACCCCAAAACTAAAGAGGTTTGTTCAGAAAGTAAAGTAATTCTTACTATATAACTCTAGAGAAAGATTATTTAGACGAGTCTGTAGAAAAGATTTTTGGACCCTTCTTTCTCTCTCCTTTGGAAAATTTATAGTTTACCAAAATTTGGCCCAAAATTCAATCTGTGACCATTACAATGATGTTAGCCGGGCTCTCCAAGAACATTCGGTGGATCATCGATTGCTCCTTAGCTCACCTTTCTCTTGCTTTAAGCTTCAGGTGTTTCAACCACCATTGGCGAGGTCGTTTGAGTCTGCCTTTCACATTTGGCGGATCACCAAGTACCACCTTTATTTGTATTTCAAGCCCACAATTTTCTTCCCAATGATGTCACATTCGGTGGTAGTCACCATTTTCTCCCTGTCCGTTTGGTGAGTCACCTTTCCTTTTAAGTTCTACGACCTTCCTCAATTATTTAATGTGTTAAGCATTATCACTTTTGGTGAGGTCGTGTCAATTGGGCGATCCGCCCTTCTTGTTAGGCGATCAACAATGTGGATTTTATACTTTTTTCCATGTTTTTGTGTTTTCTTCAAAATATTCATCCTTGCCTTGTCCCTTAGCCTTCATAGCTGCAAATTATTAAAATATCATTAGAATATTACATAATTAGGCGTTAAGGACACTATTTTTTAATCTTAATAGGCCTCAAATGAGTGTAAATCTACCACTCATTTTGGACGGACTAGATCCTTGTAGACTAGAATAACAAGTTTGAGTCTGGTACTACAAGCCTTAGCTTAGGCCATTTCAGAGCTTTGTAGACTTTTTATCTTCTCTCCCTAGCTATATGGCTTTGATGCGTTACCAGAGGTTTTGTGTTGTTTCACGGTGACTTAGGATAGGATTGCCCTATGCTTGGAGACCTTTGTTGATGCTTGTGGGTGGCAATCATACCACGATGACTAAGTCATGACATTGGAATCCTTTAGGGTTGACCCGCCCCTTTGTCACTCTAGTTAGTGGGGTTGGGAGGTTACTAGACACTATGATTATTTTTTTATTTGAGGCCAATCTTTACTGTTTGAGTCCTTTATCTCCAATATGGGGTTTATGTTGATTGTGTAAGGCCATTATTCCCGGTCTGAGGCTGATTCTTTACGGTTTGAGGTTGTTACCTCTAGTTAGAGGCAACCACATGGGGTTCAAGGCTTGGAGTACATTTATTGTTGCTGGATTGAGGCACTTCACTCTAGTAGTCTTAGCTATTCTATGTACGTGTTAGGCTTATGGAGGTCCATTCAAATTTTATTTTACTTTAGGTATGCTTGTGTGCTTTGTTTCATATTTGTATGGACCACTTTCTGTGTCTAGATTGTATCTTTTCTTATTACCTTTACCTTTCTTACTCAATCGGCCTATGATGCCTACTATGTACCTTTGTTTGGAACTCAGGCTACACTCTGTATCTTTTTGGTGTTGCATGTCCTAGTAACAACTACTAGCGGTTATTGTTCGTGCCATCTCTTGTAGCTTTTGGATATTGGAGATGAGGGTGAGTACTTGGCATCCTCGATCAACATGTCCCCTTTAATATATATGTTAGCTAGTCTTTTTTCCTTTGAGATGGCTTTTTGTGGTCTACTTTTTGGATTTGTATTTGTTAATATTAGATAGCTCTAGACTTATGACTTCCAGGCTCTTTGAGGGTTTCAATTGTATATAGTATTTTTGCTTGCTTCGTTTCTATCTTTTCTTACTATTAGTGTTATTTTCCAGTTAGTTTTCCCTTTTTACTTATTACTTGTTGTTCTGGGTACATGTCGGCTTACTTGCTAGTGTGTTATAGTAGGTGCCAATATGACTCAGGAAGTTGGGTTGTAACAGACATAGTTTATGGGGTTTGTGTCATTTTAACACTTACTTAAATCTCTGCTCAATATCACTCCCAAATTATTATTATCAATGCTTATATAAAAGTACTCGCTAGGTTGAGTTGATACTCACAAGACCCTCTTTGACGGGTAATTGAACTTTACTTTATACGTTAGAAATGCTTCTGAAATTTGTATATGTTTTATTTGAAATAGTACTTTCTTTCAAAGTATAAAATAATACATTTGAACCGTTACTTTTCCTTAAATGATTATAAAAAGATATTTTAAAGCTTCTACTTGGACTCACTTTATATTTTGAAAGTCAATGAATAAGAATATTTATACAAATGCTTTCAAGAAAAGTCAATAACTATTGTTCACATTAAAATATAAACTATGAACAAGAACTCAAAATATCAATGTATAAAGTAGCATTATCACAATTCTCAAGAATCTGAACTCAAAGAAAGAACATAACCCAATGTTGAAACTCATGGAACTTTGGGTAGAACACTAGATTATTCTCTTTACTAACTGAATTTAGATGTAAGGAGTGAGGATGAACTTATTCCAACACTATTAATAGCCTTACATACCTTGAAAAACAATGTTCTTGGAGAAACTTGACGAATGCTAGAAAACACTAGCTTTCTCCTTTTGGATCCTTGTTCTATGTCTTGGGAATGATTATGGGGCTGTTAGGGTCGAACGGTATTGTTTAGATCCTTAATATGGTGTAAAAAATTTGGTGTTAGTCTTTGAAAGGTTGGGAAAAGACAAAACTAACCCTAGTTAAAAGATGTTGAACCATTTCTATGGACATCATGTATGGTCTGTATAAACTTCTATGGACAATACTCATCAACCATAGAAGGACTTTTAGGACTTCAGTTTTCTTATATATTCGACGGCCAAGGTGTAAAGTCCATAGACCTTTCTACTACTTGTAGGTCCCTTACATGGAACCCAAGGTCAAAATTCCATTAAGTCCCACCTCATTCATAGGAGCTCTAGGCTACGTATCATACGACTTTGTACGGTCGGTAAACCCATCCATTGACCTTGTATCTATTGAGATTTCACCATGTCTTGAACATTTATAGGACCACTTCTTATGGGCCTTTTAACTTTTTACGGACCCTTTTGGCCAATAGGAAATCTTATGGGACTTGAAATTTTCAATTTAGTAATCTCAATTTCTACAACCAACTTTTACCGATGGTATATCCTTCTATGGATCATAGAGGGTCTTGCCCAAACTAACACCAACAACTTTTTAGCAACCTTTTAACTTCCTACTACACCTATGGATACATGGTATTACAACAACAAACTCTCTTCTTCTTAGTAAGCAATATCATCATAGACTCATGGTAGAGCTCATCAAACCATATTTGATAATCATACAATATCATAAAGCCTTGGTCCAACCTCGAGAACTTATCATGGAGTCAATCTCTCATTATCTATTGGATCAACCTATCTAAGAATGACTTTGATAGATCAGTCTTTTTAACTGAAATGAGACCTAAATTGTGTAGTTTCTAAGTAGGAATACTAGAAATCACCAGCTGGCCCATCATGTTGATAAGTCGTGAAGTCAGCTCCTCTGGACTCCACCAACCCCAAAGTATATAGACACTCTCGGCAAGCTGTCAGAAACTTATGGGCATCCTATCCAATGGCCCCAGAATACCTCTGAGGTGACAATCTAAAGAACAATTAGGGCATAATATGCTCCTCTAGTGGTATAACTCTGGTCATTCTAATTAATAATTATATCCAAAGGTTACATGTTAAAAACTTTGATTCTGTAAATCCCTACTGATTCCTTAATGTCTTGGCTACTGGAAAATATAAATCAAACTTAGACATATCACCCCACCAATTAACAGATGGTCTTATACCTTACCTACCCCATATTTCAGTCTAAAAGTAGCTTACCCTAATATTTTTAATCAGTACCCAAAAAGTATTCTGGCCCAATTTCATTCACCATTGGCCTATTCATAGCAACCGAGATGAGTCCTTCTAACTAGTGATAATATACATCAAACTCTTTAAATGCTCCATATCTTGATCACGCTTGTGAGACCCCTTGCTCGCTAATTTATATTTTTGAAAAAAACATTAAAATAGTACGTCGATCTCCAGAACTCTTAAATGTAAATCGTCTGTTTAAACTACTAACGGACATGTTATTCTGAAATACATTCTTTTACAATCTACTAAGGAACATATCTAAATACTAAGTGAAGAACTTTAAGTTCAAAGGATTAAGTTACATTTCTAATTCCAATTTAAGTGTTCCAGTTTAGTCTACAAGTATATTAGGTTCGACGAGGCTTTTACATGTGATACAAAAGTCATTACGAGATTATGAGAAGAAGAGTCTTAATGGGAAAAGATTGGCATTATGATTCAGGTAACAAAAATGCATTACGAATCCACGATATGGCATGCTATACCTTCTATTCTCGAGCTATAATCGTATGGTATGGGGCCTATTGCCTATATTTATACGTATGAGACACAGATTGCCACAAGTTGGCGAATATTATGCTGGTTCGCTACCGGAAAGCACCCCCATTGCTAGCACTTGGTTTGGTATGACATTCATTTGCATATATATATATATATGTATGTATTCACGACCTACGATTATGCGAGCATACCATGTATGTTTAATTTATATAAAGTTGGATGTCAGGTATGCAGGCTATCAGAGTTTCTGTTTCAGGTGTTTTCTTTCTTACCCTTTTTACCACAACTATTTATTATTCTACTTTATACCTTACATACCAGTACATTTTTATTCGTACTGATATTCCTTTGCCTGGGGAGGCTGAATTTTTATTTCATGCATGTAGGTTCGGGTAGGGATTCTGATTTACACCTCTGATAGGATTCGCAGTTCAGTTGTGAGTTGGTAAGCTCCACCTCTTCTTGGAGCTTTCATAGGATGTTACTTTTATTGTGTAGTTTGGGTATAATCGGGGCCTTGTCCCGACCAGAGCTTATGACACTCTTAGAGGCTATTGTGGACACGATATTCTAGGTTTCTATGCAACTTCTTGTCTCCAACCCCATAGGCTTGGCATGTATATATATATGTATGTACGTATGTATATTTTCATTTGTAGCCTTGTCGGCTAGCTAGTACTTTATTATCTTTGGCTTGTCTACCTTCATATATTTCACTTGTTGATATTCAGGTTATGACCTTGATGGTCCAGTCGTAGTATTTTAGATGTTATACTGCCCAACCTTCTAGGCCCATAGTTCAGTCAGTTGGTGTGTTTCAATGGCTAACTCGATTGCATAAGGAATCGAGTACCAGTCACGCCTCCTTAGTTTGAGGCGTGACAAAGTTGGTATCAGAGCAGGTCCTGTCCCAGGGAGCCCACAAGCTGTGTCTTGTAGATTCTTTTTTATAGGTGTGTTGTGCACCACACTTATAATCAAGAGGCTATAGGGCATTTAGGACTGGTTACATTCCTTTAAATTTATAGATCGTGCTATAGAGCTGAGTTATAAGTACGTATGAAATCTGAATCATGCTTTATGTTTCATATATGCTCAAGAGGATTTATCGAGGTTCTACGGTAGAGATTGTTTATTATAAAAAATTTGTAGACGTGATAGGGCTAGAGATGCTCGACTTTCTTATTGATATGGGAATGGATGAGTGGAAACCTTATTATGTCGATGTTGACTATCAAGAGAAGACAATTATATTTCAGTTCCCAGGGGACGTAGTATGAGAATGGAAGGCTATTTGTGCAATGCCAAAAGGCAAGTTTATTTAGAATCTTTAGGCAAGGAAATGTTTGCCAATGGCTGTACTTATCATATTTTCCGAGCGAGTTTAAGATATTGATGTTGAGACCTCGACTCTTCAGTTATTATAGTGGGAAATGAGTTTATAGATGTATTTCCAGGTGAGCTTCTTTCTATTTCCCTGGAACAGGGGACACATTTTTTCACTAATACATTACGGGATGCTCTGCCGATATCAATTTTCCCATTTAGAATTGCACCAGCAAAATTGAAGGATATATTAGATAAGAGCTTTAACAGGACTAGTGCATCACCAAGCGGTGCACCAATGTTATTTGTTCGGAAGAAAGATTAATCATTGTAGAAGCATATAGACTACAAACAAACTAAATACTGTGACTATAAAGAACAAATATCCACTACAAAGGATTGATGGGTTTTTTCGACCAACTATATGATGTCGGATGCTTCCCAAAGATTGATTTACATTTCGGGTACCTCTAGGTACTTGTTCGAGAGAGTAATGTTTCAAAGAAAACTTTCAGGATTAGATATGGCCATTTTGAGTTTCTTGTAATGTCTTTCAGATTGGCAAATGACCCAACAATATTTATGAACCTGATAAATAGTATATCCATGTCATTCTAGACTTGTTCGTAATTGTATTAGTTAATGATATTCTGGTGCATTCTCATTCAGAGGAAAATCATAGAGATCATCACTAAGTAGTGCTTCGGTTACCCCAAGGTTAGAGGTTGTAAGGAAAATTCTCAAAGTATGAGTTATGTTTGTATTTAATGGTTTTTTTGCGGGGGGCATATTGTATTAGATGCTGGTATTCAGGTATACTTATAGAAGACTGAGGTCATGAAGGCATGGCCTAGACCTATGAACCTGGTGGAAGTTTGAATCTTTCTGAGGGTTAGTGGAGTATTATATAAGATTTGTGGAAGGATTTTTTTCCCACTTTCAGCACCCCTAACAAAGTTAACTTAAAAAGAAGTTAAGTTTTAGTGGACAATAACCTATGAGGGGAGATTCCAAGAGCGAAGATATAAAATGACTTCAACACCAGTTCTGACCCTACATGACAGTCAAGAGGGCAATGTAATGTATTATTATGCTTCAAGAATTAGGCTGATTTATGTTTTGAAACATTATAGAAAGGTAATTGCTTATGCTTCATGATAGTTAATGAAGAATGAAAAGAACTAATCGACCTACAATTTAGAGTTGATTGCAATTATTCATTCCTTGAGGATTATGAGGCATTACTTGAATGTCTTTAATGTTGATATTTATACAGATCCTAAGAGCCCCCAATATATTTTTAGACTGAAAACAGTATTTCTACAATAGCGCAGATCGAATGAATTGTTGAAAGTTATTGATGTGGATATCTTATAATTCAAGGAAAGTAAAATATAGTAGCGGATACCCTCAGTCGTAATTCTATGGGTAGTTTATCACCTTTGGGGAGCTGAGAACCAAGAGATGGCCTAAGAGCTCCATCAGCTAGCTGGGTTGGGGTTAGATTATAAAACTCCAATGATACTAGAGTCACAGTTCAGGACTGGGTAATATCATCTCTATTTGGGGAAGTGAAGGCTTGAAAAAGTGAAGATCCTACTTTAGATAAACTCAGAGGCAAGGCTTAGCAGCAAAAAAAAATAATATTCACCTTTGATAGAGCAGGAGAGACAGTCTTCAGATTCAGAGATCAGTTATATGTTCTGAATGCCACATTGCTTCTATTGAAGAACATAGGACATGCGAACCATTCTCACTTCTTTGTTCACATAAGAACCATGAAAATATGTCATGGTATTAAAGAGATATGTTATCAATAGGGAGAGGTAGACCATTAGAATCTTAGTTTGCTAACTCATGAGATAGTTATTCCATTGTGGAAGTGGAAGGAGATAAATGTGAATTTTGTCACATGTTTTCTGCATTCGCGACTGAAGATCAAATTCCATTTGGATGATTATT
This sequence comes from Solanum microdontum, assembly GCA_036250385.1. Classification (NCBI taxonomy): domain Eukaryota; kingdom Viridiplantae; phylum Streptophyta; class Magnoliopsida; order Solanales; family Solanaceae; genus Solanum; species Solanum microdontum. Next base: position 15,763 of record JAJONQ010050333.1, read on the forward strand.
CACAGGTTGATGAAATCATCCAGTTTCTATCTAGTCAGGACTACCTTCTCGTGGAATGTGTTGGGATTTATAGTAGAGAGTTATTTATACTCAATTATGTCTCTGTATATATTACTTCAAATAGATGGACACATTTTATAGCACAACATAGAGATCCTTGTTGAAGGATTTGGGGACTCAAGTTAATCTTAGTACGGATTTCCATCTTTAGATTGATGGCCAAGCCGAATGTATAAGCTAAATGCCCAAGGACATGTTATGGGTATGTATGCTAGATTTTCGTGGGAAGCGGTATGATCACGTGTTATTGGTTGAGTTTTCTTATAATAACAACTTCCAAGCAAGTATTCAAATAGCTCCTTATGAAGCACTATATGGAAAAGTGCAGGTCACCAATTATTGGTTCAAGATCAGGAAAGTAGAGTTGCTAGGTCATGATCTAATCTAACAAGTTATAGAGAAGGTAAAGCTTATTAGAGATCGGTTGTAGATATCATAGAGTAGTTAGAAGTCTTATGTAGATGTTTGACAACAAGACTTAGAGTTTAATATAGAAGATTGGTTTTTCTTCAAAGTATGGCCTATGAAGGGTATCATGCGATTATTCAAGAAAGGAAAGCTGAGTCCAAGGAATGTAGGGCCATATAATATTATTTGGAGGATTGGCAGGGTGGCTTACGAGCTTCGTTTCCCTTGAAAATTTAAAGTAGTTCATTCAGTGTTCCATGTATCTAGTTTATAGAAGTGCATCGAAAATGCTTCGAATTATGCCCGTTGAGGATATTCTTGTCTCTATAGACTTCTTTTATGCTAAAGTGTTAGTGGCTATTTTGGTTTGGCAGGTAAGAAAGATTTGGACTGAAGAAGTGGTTTCTATGAAAGTGTTATGGTGGAAAAACAACGTTGAGGAAATAACTTGAGAAGACGAGGTGGAAATAGGGAAGAAGTACCCCCAACTATTGACGACTTAAGCTGAGTTGTTTTTAAATAATTGACATTTATTCGTGTACAGAAACTTACTTGGATTTGAAATACAAAAAAAATGCAATTTATATGGCTTGTCACGAACTAGATATACGAAGCATTATAAGTGAATTTTCAGAACTGGATTTAAGATTTGTGGACATAACAAATATAGCCTTGCAAATAACACAATAGCAACAAGGAATACAATCAAGAGATTGTTCGAATCCATTCGCGGACGAATGTTCTTAAGGAGGGGAGAATGTGCGACCCCATGGTTTTTTCGCATAGTATATGTATCATTTCATGAGTGTATGAGGTTTATATGACTTGGTGTATCATGTTAGAAGAATAAGTTTGCATAGGGGTGGTAAGAATGAAAGAATTAAACTAACGTTATGGGTCAAGGATGCCCTTAAACAAGTTCGAGTTAAAGAATGTCTCTTCTAACACCCCGCCCGTTCAAAAGGTTTAAGATAACCAGTACCTTTAGGGTAAGACAAAGAGTGTTTTATATGATAAGAAGGAGGTTTTATAAGATGATATAGTCGCCCAATGATCATAAGTAAAGTTTTCAAGTCAAGCAAGTTGGAAAATAAAAGTTGACAAAAGTCAGAGTATGTTTCTTTGATAAATTTTCTGAAATTTGAGTTAAATGTCTCAGAGCTTTTCTTCCAATCTATAAAGCTTTAGAAGAACCCCAATATACTAAATTGAAGGTTTACGAGTCTACTTTCTAATGCACTAAACCATTTGTCTATATGACTTCAGAATTGAGAGATATTCAAATTTTAGTGAGACTGCATAAGAAGGCACGTGAAGGTGGGTCCCTCGCCCCTATGTCGGTTTGGCTCTATAAGATTTGGTTTCCCTTCGTTATAACTCATTTTTTTGACCAAAAAAATTAAAGAAAACAGTCCTAAATCCTCTCTAAAGGTTCCCCTGTCATCCAAGAAAATATCTACAAGATTTCAATGTGGTTTCACCCTCGAATGTTCATAGAGATTCTGTTACTTCTTTCCTCCTCATTGGTTGCGATTTGAAGGATTCTTCGTGGTGAATGAGTCTTATTTTTAGGTGGCGTTGCTGCTGTTTGGAGGTAATAATTCTCACCCTTCATTTTATTGAGTGATTCCAAGTTATAGCTATGCTATATAAGCGAGAATACAAATAGACGGCTCGAAAATTGTATTTTGATAGTTATGTGATGTTTGGCTGTTTTTGAAGTATTTTCTGATGTTGTTGTTGCTGGAATTTTTGGAAATGATTTGGTTGTGTTTGGTTGTTGTTGATATGAGTCTGGAAGAGAAGAAGAAGTATATATGGGTAATTAATTATAAGATAAATAAGTGTAACGTTGGTTCTATTATTGCATT
>JAJONQ010050334.1:0-19250 GCA_036250385.1 Solanum microdontum
TGTACAACAATGTCTTTGAACATAAGCAAAGAACTAAACATAGAAGCTAGATTATAGGGTCTTGTCCTCGGACTTGAGGACTCACCAACTTGGGGAAGCAACTCCAAGTGTCTTGAGAAGTAAGCTTGAATCCTCAACGGCCCGAACCTAAATGTTTGGGTAAAAGGGAGAAAATATGGGTTAGTACAACACACATACTAAGTATGGCTACCATGCATAAAAACCATTGACACATGCATAAAAGGACGTTTTATTCAAAACATGCTTTTTGCCAAGTAAATCCAATATGCACACAATTCAGTATCATAGTCCAAACCAACACAATATCATCCCAACATGTAGACAACCCAAGCAATACTAGTGCAATGCAAAGAATAGAACCCCATAACCCTATTCAAAGCCAAGTATCATATTAAGCAACCTACTTCATGCATACATTCAAAAGATCATATTTCATCATAACTTACCACATTCATAATGATCATACATAACATCGCTTCAACATACATAAGTCATAATCATCAAAATCATAAGAAAACACTACTACAACCATCTCTTAGGATCCCACAAGTGCAATGTGCAAGAGAAGTCACATACACTCACTTACACTATGTAGAAACCCTTAAGAAAGCCCTAGTAGGAGTTCACACCTTTCATACCTTCATTTACTTTTACATTAGGAAAATATTGCAATAACCGACATAGACCATGAGAGCTACATTTAATTTGGTGTTCTACTCCCACAATGAAAATAGAGGGTTAACCCTTGCCTAAGGTGTAACCATTCGTACATAGCTATCTAGGTGGATCCACTAAGCTAGAGACCTATGTTGGCACATAGTTAAGGGTAAAGGAGATTGCTTCTAGAAACCCTAACTTACTAAATGTGGGGGTTTCCATCCCATGAGACAACACATACCATAGGTAATCTGGACTTGCTAAACGTGAGAAAACCCATGTGGACTTGGGTTATATACTGACTAGCGATCGTTGACACTTAGAATTGGAAGAAGTGTCCTTGAAACATTAATCATTGACATAGATTAGTTAGGAATTAGTAGAGGCCGAAGTACTTGATTTTTATTAAGGTTGAACGAATTCAGCAAAACCTTCAGGACGTTAGTATTTTGAAATTCATTTTTGAGTTTATGTTATCATGTTAATACGTAAGTATTTTAATTCATGATTATACTTTTATTGTGTATATGAATTCTATACTCTAACAGAACGATCCATTCAGTACTAAAGTTGAGATTGCGCTTTGTTAATGGCAATGAGTAGGATTATGTATGTAAAAAAACTATCCAACAATCTTACAGTTCATAGTTTATTGAGTTATTTGCCTTATTAAGAAAAAAATGAGATTGGTTAACAAATAAGTTGCATTTATTAATTTATGGTGTATAATCTAGTCTAGATTTTCCACTATAACCCCTAAACAAATTATATGTATTCTATTCTTGGTAATATTGCTTATTCTAAAAGTATGGTTCATTCATGGGGTCTTGCCCTTGCAAAATCTTCTTTGTCAATATTTATAATATTTCAACAGTGTATAGAGAAGAAATATCATTTCAGTGGTATTGTCTATTCAATTTTTATTTGGTTGTATATTTTTTAATTTTTGTATAAGGTTTGTATCAAAGGAGTCTTGTGTTTTCTAAATCATTAGATTTTTCAAAACCTCTATAAAGGAAGGATAAAAAAAAATATGGAGAATGGTTCTCTCTTTCTTTTTTTCCATTTTTTCAGAGCTAATTCCTTTTCTTAACCTGTGAACTTGATACTATTTCATAACCATTGAACTTGTACCTTTTTCTTAACATGTGAACTTGTACCTTCTCTCATCTCCTTTATCAACCAAAATGGGAAAATTAACCTTCTTGGCTTAGTCTTTCACCATCTCCTATCTGTGACTTTAGACGATCGAGATCGATATTGCCGACTTATTCGGCGTGCCCCTAAACCATCAATGTTCTAGTAAAATTTGTCTTGTCCATGGGCTGGCCTACTAGAACTTCAGGCGAGCTGGAACCAACTTTGCTTTCCTTCAACTTTTTAAGCTTTTTCGCTCCTTTGTGCCATATAATGCCCTTTCTTTGCTCTATACCCTTCATTGCTTCAAATTAACATGTTATCATCACTTTAGACCATAAAATACGCATTGAGGACACTAATTTCTTAAGTATTAAGAATTAATTAGTTGAAATACCCGACTCATCAACACCCCAACTTAAACTTTTTCTTGTCCTAAAGTAAAATACTAGATCAAACAGTTCAACAGAGATGTCTACAAATAGTGCTACTTGAGACTAAACATCAATGCACGTGAGGTTCAACTTACCCATGCAATGTTCAATTGTGCACTACAAGTTTTAAACTGTGACTAGTCATCATTAAATAGAAGTAAAGCTCACAATTCTTGCATCAAATGCAAATTCAAGCTCAACAAAAGTATTTGAATGCCCTCACATCAAGAATGATTCCATACCCACACAAAGCTCATAAAAAATTAAGAATTAAGGAATCAAAATCAACTCTCACACTCTCAAAGATAAACACATGCATGATTCTACCATAAGCTTGCACGTATTTTCCAATGAACATGACATTTAGCTCAATCAAGTTCACTAAGGTATTTCAAGGCTTGTAACAGGGCTGAGGGGAAATGTATGATCATTTTGTCTTAGTGACTTCTACCTTCATGAAACATGACTTGCATTTCACTTCTTATCTTTTTCTTTCAATGTTTTTTTTATTTTCACTATCCACCTTAAGTTCTTTCATGCATAGAGTTCTTATATGACTCATTGGACACCTCTTTTCTTTTATCCATACATAAATTGCAATATTCTTTTTCTATATTTTTCTTCTTTTGATTTTCTTTTCTTTTTTTATATGGAGGGATTCCATCTTTTTCAACACAATCCTTGAGGGTGAATTTCACAAACTTCTTGACTTTCCTTATTTTTCACTACACCCCAACTTAGGCTTTTGGCCTAAGTTGGCTATTCAAATGGCTCAATGCTTCATGAAGGTTTTACATGGGGAGGAAAGAGATCAAATGTGTTCGTGTTTCATTCAAAGAAAGGGTTAGGCTCAAATGGTGCCAAGCGAGGTTCACACTCTCATAAGGTGGTAACAAAGAGGTATAATAGCAATTTGGTTGACACTCCAAAATTTGTGCCTAAGATCATCTCTTTCATTCGCCGACATTTTTCAATTGGACCAACGGGGCAAGTTCTAGGTATCCCCAAAAACATATTTCCAGAAAATATCACCACACACGGCATTTAACACAATTATCGATCAAGACTCTCCAAATTTAATTCGCGTGCAACGATCATCACAAGATTCATTTCAACAATTAGCTAGTCCCAATGAGATGCTAAGAGTTCAAATATAACTTATGCAACTCAAGTTTTGCCTCATTGAAATAGCACAAACATATCATTCAATCAAAAGCATTATTCAAGTCATTGGTATTTATCACAACCAATAATCAAATATGCAAGAGAACGACAATATTCAAAAACACAAAAATAAAGAGGTGAATTTTAATTCCGATCAAAAACCATCATTCACATTAAAAACCAAAAACTGATAGTCACAAACATAATAATCCATAAAAAGATAGATACAACAAAAAGGGATATGTATGAAGACACCTGACCCGACCAAACAAAACCAAACATTGTTGTCAATGCAAAATAAAATAGTTGTCTCAAAAATAAAACAAGAAGAGAGTCAAGATCCCTTATCAGGCTAAGCTTGAGGTGAACATTGAATATGTGGGCTCTCTAAATCTAGGCATCGCTGCCCAGTTAATCTCCAACAACCTCCGCTCCACTAGAGCCAATCATCGAGGTATCCCGAGGAGAAGCCTCCATAGTCTTCTGCACCATCGCACCCTATAGATCCTCAAGATCATCATACAGAACCGCATCAAGGGTCCTAAGCTCCTCCTCATTAGTCTTGGGAGAGTTCGACTCAGCATCATCATCACAAATAGCAGCTTCTTCGGTCGCTGTAGCAAGAGGGATCTCAAAAATAACTTGCATCTTTGTACCTGGAACTTTTAGAAGATCCATAATGCCAAAAAACATATATTGATCTATCGATTTGAGCTAATCCATGTCACGGCTAAATCTAGCATCATCTGCTCTCACGTTCGTAGCATCAGCGGACAGGCGACCTCCCTACTTAGAAGCCTCAACTCACACCGTGAGGCCGTCTATGGCTAGGCCATGTGCAGTGATCAACTCCCGGTGCACTCTCAACTCAGCTCGAATAGCAGCTAGGGCAGCAGCAATAGCCCATTTGATCAGTCCGGGAACAACTGCCTCGACCAAGGAAGCATGTGCATCGGCATATTAGGCTAGATGGCCATCTTGAATACCATTGCCTTTGTCAACGAGGACCGCGAGGCAGCACCACCAGCAATATAGTAGTAGTAGCAGATGCAGAATGAGTAGTAGTAGTAGTACTACTAGGAGTACCTGAAGGCTCACCACCCTGAGTGGGAGGAGCCTTATTTTCATCCAGTATGTCTTGATTGACCATCGGGGATGTGTCCACTGGCGCTGCTCACCTTCGCTCAGTGTCGTCCATGGTGCACTCGGCCTCAATCCTCCTAAAGTCAGTAGAAGAACAAGGAATCACTTCCACATCCGTCTTCACCACAAAGGGCAATCTAGCAGGCTGGCACAACATCGTAATCAGAACTAGGAAAGGGGGCAATGTCTGGCTCTACATGGCCCTCATGGCCATCTCCGGCGTAATAATCAACCCGAGATTTGGTATATCTCAGCAAATAATATAACCCAACGAAGCTACCTTGTAATGACGGAGTATGGACTCATTCTAAGATTGCATCAATGTTCTGCTAAGAAAACCAAACCAGTACCGTACAACTACATTCAAGTCGTTCTTCTCAATCTGGACCCATTGACTTGATCTATGGCGGTGTAATGCCAGAAATCAAAGGATCCAGCCACCCTTAAGGTCTTCCAGGGTCTTCTTCTCAATATTATCCGCCATGAAATGTATTATATTGACGGTGTACCCTAATGCCTCAATAATATCTGAACTACTGCACTTAACCTTTTTACCTCACAAAACCACATGATCAACCAATGCGAATGAACTAGTTTTCCTTCCCCTTCATGACCTTCCTCCCATACCATGTGTAAAAATCCCAGACACAAGAAGGTATGTATTAGCCTCATGACTGTATGAAGAGCTCAAATTTGATGAATAGAATGGTGTCCTACTCATCTGGATACTCGTCCAACACTCCATCACTGGACAACCTCTTCTCTTCCAATATTGTACACAACCTGGTAGCCTTCAATTTGTTCATCGAGTGAGGTGGAGGTGCCTATACCAAGGACACTGGTGGTTCCCGCTCAGCACTGTGTGCTGGTGGTCGAGGAGTGACCGAGAATCTAGCAAGATCATGTAGTGCTTTCGAGCACAACTCAGCCCGTCTCCTCTAAAGAAATTAGTCATCCTCTAGCTCTGACACAGAGGTTGGCGATCTAGACCCTGAATTATCCTCATGATCAGATTATGAACTGATGAGGTGGGTGTCGTAGATTCCATTGTTGTCACAGCTTTACTCAACCAGACTCGGCTTCACAGGACCCTTCCCTTTATATGTGCCATTTCCCGCTATCAAAGAAAGTTTGGGCCGTGTTGATCGAGGAGGGGCAGCCTCTTCAGGAATAACTACTCTTCGTTCTCTCTTTTGGGGTGGTTGGTTCCTTTCGAGAACTTTAGGTTTGGCCATATCTCAGAACAACACATATCGAACCAATGCATTAGAAACAAGTGAGTGAATAATCAAGTTTTAAAATTTGAAGAAAACTCACCAACTTGTTGGGCATGTCTCTGAACTCATTCGACGACCTTTAGCGGGCTCGCCAAAAGTAACAGAACAAAATGGTAAAGAAATCAGCACAAGTCACCGAGGTCTACGTCCAATCAGTGAGATAGAATATGACAGAATGTTTTACCAAAATTTGGGGTGAAAAAGGGCAATAACAAAGAAATTCAATGAGTTGGCTAGTAAAAGCATATCGATGAATGTTAAAGAGACTAAGAAAGAACTTTCAGGGTAAAAAAGGCGATCACAAAGACATTTGGTGAACCGCAGAGTGAGTCGGCGAGCTCAACTAAGCTCGCCAAACTACTTCTCGTGCCAGATTTCTACCCCTACTTCCAATTTTCCATGCACAGCCTATGATAACAAAATTAAACCCCTATATTATGCAATTAACACCTAGCCCATATCACTACCAACCCCGAGGTACTCATACTTCCCCCATCTTATCTCTAATTGACCAATCAACGTCTTGTACCCTTATGAATGATGTCACCCGCTCTATTAGTGGGAAAGTTTAGTTGATCGATAGAAATTGGGTTACTCTAACTTCACCCACACCAAAACCCAATATGCTACAACTACACATCTGCAAGTTCAAGCAATTTAAACACGGAATTCAACCTTTACAGGCCAATCATAAAATTTATCATGATAATAATAGTTCAAAATCAACCAAGTACGAAAGATAATGCAATAGAGCGAACAATAATACGAGCACGCATAGAAAATTGCTAGGTATCAAATCAAGAGCACGAGACCAACCTTAGAAGAAAATAGACACAAAAATCAAGTGAGTAAATACGAAAGCAAATGTAAATTACCACCAAGCAATCACACCCGTGCAAGAATATCAAGAAAAATACAATCTAAATTGGAAGTGTAAAAGTGCAACTGTCGAAAAATGCAAAATAAAAGGGAGTTTTGAATTTAAAATTGTTAGAATCCTTTTTGACCCTGCAGTTCCTGCCCCGATCGGTGGTATCGACTTATGTTGCTAACCCATTTGTTGTTGTGTTGAATAGTAATTTTGCGTGCCGAAGTTACCAAAACTCCAACCATTTAGTTGGTCAAAAAGGCAATCTATATCGGGCTTGGTAACCTATTTGGCAGTTCATTGAAAGGTAACTGAGCTAAATTTTGAATTTTCAACATGCAGATCAAACATAATTTATTCAAACAACAAAGTTAAAAACTAAAACTTGGGTTGCCTCCCATGAAGCACCTTATTTAATGTCGTGGCAAGACGAAGACACGCTTTCAAGATTTATTCTTTGGGTTAACCATGGTATCACTCGGTAAACCTTTTTTTGGTCTTGGATTTAAGTGATTTGAGATTTAACCCATCTGTGTTTCCAATTGCTTAAGAGATATTGAGTGTGAAGTAACTATTTAGTTTAAAGAAGTGACGTCATCTTTCTTTACCTTTAGATCCTTTTCCGATCCTTCCCCTTTGTTGAGAATGCGAGCAACCATATCTTTAGTGCGAAAATTTATAGGATTAGCCCTTGGCTCTTTTGGCTTTCGATGCTCAAGGGGATGTACATATCATTCTTTATGGTCATCCCGCTCTCTCCAATTCCTACTTCAGTCATGCCATTTCCTATCTCAGTCTGTCCAACCTTCATCGCGATCTCTGTTCCAGCCTTTATTTCCATTTGATCTTGTATAGTTCGAACAAAAACCTCCTCCCTGATTTGCTAAGAAGTGTACTTCTTTATTGTACATGGCCTCAAAATATGCTTCATCCGGATTTACTCCACATTACCAACCATATTCATCATCTTAGAACCACTTCCTGTGATATGCTTCATCAATAGATCCATTTGGGTCATCATCTGGACTATGTTCTCATCTCTTTTTCTGTTCTTTTTTATTTGTTCCTTTGTCATCCCAAAGTTCAAAGGAGACACCTTCTCTTCCGTAGTGTACTAAGCATGATTGATTTTTGTCATCTCATCAATAAGGGTAGATGCTATGTCAAACGGTTGTTGCATGATTCCTCCTTGAATGAGTTGGTCTGCCATAAAAATATTATAGCAACACATTGTTCGGTAGTCCGTGAGTTTGACATTGGAGCGACAACTTCTCAAACCTCAAACAAGTCTCATGAATAAGTTCGTCATTCACTCGCTTAAAGTTCTAAATATTATCCCTCAACTTCACCATATTCGAGGGAGGGAAAAACCTTACATAAAACGCATCAGTGAGCTCCTCCCAAGTAGTAATTGATTCCTTTGTTAAATTAGCCAACCACTTCGTTGCCTCCCCTATTAGAGAAAAGGGAAACAAATGAAGTTGGACTGATTCCTAAGTGATATTGTTGAAAGAAAATGGCCCACACATGTCACGACCCAGGGGTATCCTCTAGATGTAACATGGCGTACAAGACCCTGAGAGTCCTCATTCAAGCTACTTAGCTATCATAGTCAACATAATAGCAATCAATGTTTCATAAAACGAAGCGGAAGTCTCACACAATTGTCTCAAAACCGTCTAATAGAATAGATTCTTGGGACACAACCCATACAATAATGTTCAAATCTTAAAATAAAAGAACATAAGGAAATAGTGGCCGAATCCTAAAATTCTATGAGGACTCACAAAGATTCATGTCTTTCCTCTTCTAATGATCCTAGATTAGGGGATAAAAGTCGAGATCGTCGGACCCTACATTTGGATAAGAAATCTAGGCAAGTGTATGCAATAGTGCCAACATGTACTAAATATGTTAACTTGCATATACAACTTAAACATAAGAGTTGGACAACATAAGTCATAAAGTACAATCAATGCACATAATAGATCATCATAACATAGGAGAGGTACTTCTTGATGTAACGTCAATTCATCCTTAGTCAAGACTTGGGAAATCTACCTCTGGTCTTACATATCATGGAAGCCAACTCAAGCAACAATCCAAGATAATAATTCATCTTAACATTTCACATATTATTCTTCCTTACTTTTAAAGACATGGGGAGTCATCTCTTTGACTAACTATAAAGGCTAATGGGTATTCACCTATTGCCTTACTATCAAGGATAATGGGTAGTTGCATCTAGCCCCTTTACTTAGGATTATGGGTACTCGCCTCCATGTCAAACATCATGTGATATGGGTACTCGCCTCCATATCTTTCTATAAGGATCATGGGTACTCGCCTCCATGTCCAATCATCATTATAAGAACGTAGATAGTCACCTCTTGTTCAACTTCAAGGATTAAGGGTAATTGCCTCTTATTCTACTCTACGGAATATGGGTAATCGCCTCATATCCTTCTCATTAAGAGGTCAATGGTAATTGCCTCTAGCCTCATCAATTTCATAGTCTTTTAACTTAGATTCATTTTAGGTGAGCAATTCTTTCAACCTAGAATCATTAAATGTGAGAATGCCTTTCACATTCATACATACATAAAGGAAATCATGTGGGAAATTCTCTTCTACAATCAATTACATCAACAATACAAAATTAATGCATAGGCTTCACTCTCAAAGCCATTCATATCATAATCATCATATATGTTTCATTCCCAAAGCAATTCTAATCATAAATCATCATATATTATTCAATTTCAAAGCAATTCCAATGTTTCTCATCAATCCTATAGGAATACATCTAAACCCATAATTTCCCCTTTCATGGCATGAAGACCATTTACATCAATTTCATCTTTCTAGACATGGGGTAGGTATGGGTATATGTAAATTCATCCAAAAAACATGTAATCCTATCAATTCATGCATAAACAATCATTACCCAATAATTTGGATCTACATTCATCAATACCCTAACTCAAATTGGGGAATATCTACTTTTCAATTGGGGAATCTTAGGGGCTCCATGGATGCAAGGATTCAATGGATGTATAAAGCTATCATACCTTGTTATCAAAGCCCGCAAGAAATTGTAGAATGGAGACTTGACCTTGCCCTAGCTTCACCCTTCTTATTCTTCAAGCTTTAGAGAGAGAAATATTTTGAGAAGAAGAACATTGGTTTCCTGTTAGGTTTTGAGAAGAATGACTTGAATGGGCGAGTTTTGTGGTTAAAATCACTTATATATGGGTCCTTGGCTTGGGTAAAACGACATAGGTTTGATATAATTAAAACAGGAAAAGACCCAAAAGCCCCTAAACTTTCAGCGGACTGAACCACTTCATGCCATGCTCCGCGAACCATGGTGGCTCTCACGAGCCGTGGTTCCAGCCATGGTCCTTGACTAGTGACTTGGAAAACCACCCCTAAATACAAAATTCCCTAACTCCCACCTCCACGAGTAGTCAAGGCCTTCACCAGCTGTCAAGTTGCTGGTGGGAGGAGGTTTCCTAAACCTGCCCACTTCCTACCCCTCCACATTCATCAGCACGATCCATGGTCCCCACCACGAGCCATCATGGTTGTTGTGGGAGGTGAGGCTTTCTTGGATTGCTATTGTGAGCCACCGCGGGAAGCACCACACTTTGTGGTGCCCTTCACGACCCGTATGGGTCCACGTGAAGGTTGCCCAGGCTCACTTCTTTGGCTCATGACCTCTCACTTGGTCCCTTTCTTAGACTAGTAGATTCTCAGGTGTTACATTATCTCTCCATTGGGAACAGTCGTCCTCGAATGGAATTCTAAACACCTTATTAAGGAAACGAATCAAAACTAGCAACCAATCATGCATGCATTTTCATGAAAATGCACATATCAAAGACGAAACATCGACTCCAAGCTAATTGTTACTTATCGTGACCAACGACACTAACCTACGATATGAGTGTCTAGATCGTCAATAATATAGTAACCCACCCAAGGGTTGGGGTCGTGTCCCAAGGGAGTGGTTTTGAGAATTAATAACCAATTAGAATTTCATTCAAGTTAGTTGTAGTTAAAGACATTTGCGATTAAAGATATTATAAATTAAAGGGGGTGACACAAAAGTGTCAAATATCAAAAAGGGGGTTTTGTAACAAGCATTAAAACAACAAAATAAATAAGAAAATCTAGTATGGGAAAGGTTCTTGGGATATGACCGCAATACAAGTTGGGATAAATTATTGGGTACATGCTTTCGATAGGAAATTTGCAAAATAATAGTGACTAGACTAAGCTTTAAATGGAAATAAGTTCCCTCTCGGGCAACTTACCACATTTCAAATGTGTTCCTCTCGGACACCCATTTGACGCATGAAGACCAGTGTACGCCTTACCCCACTCACTATCTCGAGCTGAGTGTTAGGATATGGGACTAGGGCTCACCCTCTCAGGCTAGACCTCATGTCGACCCACTCCTTAGGCCATCAGTCTAGTGGTTTTGGTTTTGCGACCTCCCTCTCGAGCAAGCCGAAAACACATGGGTAGCTTTGTATTTGCAACTACAAACCCTTTAGATTAAACCATAACCACTAGGTGAAATCACCATTAAAATACATCTAACATATCAGCAGGCAAGGCCCAACAAGAATATCAACCCATATTTGCTAAATCACACCCCAAGAATGGGGGTTTTTAGCCACACATCAAGAAATAAGAAATTATACCTAACATGATAATGAAATCAACTGGGTATAAGAAATTAAACCTTGAATTAAGAAAGGAAAATGAATAGAGAAGACCCACTTCCAACTTGGGGAAGAAGAACTCCTTTCTTCAAGTCTCCACAAAACCCTCTCCAAACTTGAGAGAAAAATATTAGCTAGAATATGTTCTGAAGTGAAGATAATAATAATAATTGTTCCACACTCCATTCTCTCCTAAGACTACAATTCTAAATAATATTTATAGTTTTCACAGATTGTGCTGCGGAGTATTGTTTGGCGACATTAGTCGAGATCGCCGATGAACTCGGCGATCCACCCTTTGGTCAGCTCAACGCCTTCAGTGTCTTGCCTTTAGCATCCTCACATTCTAGATCATTGGGCGGTACAGTGCTGCTTTGCAGAACTTATCGGCGAGTCGCCGACTGCTCCTTTCCTCGCCTTTTGATCCACTTCCTTCAAGGCTTCGCGTACTGGAATGAAGGGCGGTTCATGTCGTTTCGGCGACTCGCCAAGTTAAACTCGGCGATCCACAGGATTCCATTTCTTGTTCTTTTCAGCTCTATTTGCTCCGTTTTGCCCCTAAGTGTCCATGCTTCCACTAAAACTTCAAATACCAGAAACTTCAACTTTTTAATCAGGTATTGAGATAAAACAAGCATTCAAGGACACTATTTCCATTAAAATAAAGCCCTAATGAGTCCAATTTGTGGACTCATCAACACCCCAACATAAGCTTTTGCTTATCCTCAAGCAAACTCAAGTTCAGCCATTCAAAAGGGTGCCTCAAACAGTGCTACACAAGACTAAATCATGAATGCACACAACAAGACTCAATTTACTTATGCAAGGATCAATTGCATACTCAAAGACTCAAATTGTGACACACCATCACCAAAGATTTTCATGCTCGCAATACTTGCTAGTTGTGCAAGCTTAACAAAAGTATGTAAATGCCCTCACATAAAAAATGATTTCGTATTCATACACAGATATGAGTGTATTTAAGATCAGGAATCAGATACAACACTTACACTCAAAAAGAGGAACACAATGCATGTTTTCACCCATAGGTTTACCCTTATTTTCCAATTAACTTTTGATCCAGCTTACTCAAGATCAAAAAGGTCTTTCTAAGGCTTGTAATATGGCTGAGTGCAAAGGTATGGTCATTTAGACTCAGTGACTTTCAGCCTCGTGAGATGTGATGTTCTCAAAATATCTTCTTCCCTTCCTTTCTCAATTCTTCTTCTAGTGCTCATAAGTCATCCTAGTATTCGTTCTCCATGTATTGCTTAGAAACCCAGTTTCCTTTGCACTTTTATTCCACGACTTTCTTTTTTTTTCTTTTCTCTTTCTTTCTCTTTTTTTTTTATATATGAAGGGTTTCCATTTTGTTTTGCAATACAATAGGTTCAGGAGACTTTATTTCACTTCTTGACTTTTCCTTTTCCTTTTCACCACACCCCCAACTTAGACTTTTGTCCTAAGTTGGCTATTCACTAAACCACAAATCAAGAGGATTATAGGTCGTGGATCAAGTAAGGTCTAGGGTTTATCAAGGATCTTCCAAAGAAAGGTAAGGCTCAAAGGGTGTTCAAGAGAGTTTCACACGCTCACAAGTAGGCCACAAAAAGAGGTATATGTCAAATTGGCTCACACTCTTTAAAATTGCCTAAGATCATATCAAGAGTAAACCTTTCTAAATCTATCAGACTAACAGGGCAAATTCTAGGTTTATTCATGCAAGGTTCAAAGTAAGCTAATCACACAAGGCATTGATACTTTAGACAAACAAGACTAGACATGTTTGCTAGCGTGCAACGGTCCTCACAAGAAAATCAATTTGATAAATGCCTAGTCACAACAAGATGTAAATAGTGCATATATTGTCTATGTAACTTCATTTGGCCTCGTCATAGCCATGCATTCATGTTTGTTCAATTGAGAGCACTATTCAAGTTATCGACATTGATCGAAACTGAGACTTAAAATAACAGGAGCCATAAGCTGAAACATCAGCAGAAAAGTAGTATTTAAAATACAAATTAAAATAGACAGCTCAAATATACAATTAACACACAAACGTGGGCCTCTCCCCACCACAAATAAAAGCATTTGTCCTCAAATGGAAATAAAAATGAATCTGAAAGGTAGAGTAAAGAAAGACATAGAGGGAGATAAAAAGGTGATCCTGGCTACTTGATCGACGCATTTGTCTGAGTTTCAATGCTGCGGGTAACCTCCAGAAGGACCGGCCCCATTGAATCCCGCAGCTGGAGCTTTGGCCAAGGAAGCCTGCACAGCAGCATCTATCATGATTTCCTCAGTCCCTACTATGTCATTTGTTGTAGCTTCCTCGATCATCTTTTCATCAGTCTCTGCTTCTGCTCCAGAATCTTCTGTCTGCTCCGCTCTATCTCCATATTCAGTAGTAGTCTAAGGCCTCTCAAGCATGGCTGGAATTTCCACTGTCCCAAAGACCATGGACACATCAATGGCCTTCAATTGATTCACATCTTCTCACAGCTCAGCAATGGCAGCTTTTAAAAATTTGATCTCACTAGTGGACCCTTGCTTGTGCTCACACACCGCTATCCTGGTTGTTAGGGCTTCAATGGTAGTGTTCAAGGGTGTCACAGCATCAGTTAGGGCTGTCTGGATCATGCCTGGAACAACTACTTCTAAACAAGCAACTCGACGATCAGCAGAAAGGGCCATTTATCCCATTCGAAGTAGGGAAGCATGGGTGAGTGGGGGCCTGGAAATAAAAGCAGAGGAACCTGGAGTGTCAGTGGAAGTAACAGTGGTAATGGATATACCTGAAGGTCCAAGATCTGGAGTGAGCAGAAGTGCTTCTGTATGTGTAGATCTAGTGGTCGCCACTTCAGTCTGCTTCTTTTCTGCTTGATCCTTAAGATATTCGGCTTCAATCTTTCGGATATTGGTCGAGGTTGTGGGCATCACTTCTACATCCTTCTTGGCATCCATAGGTACTCAGACATTTCTGCATAATGCAGTAATTAATACCGGAATATGGAGAGATGTCTAGCTTTGCTTGGCACGCATATCAATTTCGAAAGCATAATTATTCCCAGATTTATCCTTGTTTTCTCTATGATGCACCCAAGACATGCTTCTTTAGAGAGGCGAAGAATTGATTCATTCTGTGATGGCATAATGAAGCTGCTGATAAACCTGAACCAGTATCTTGCGGCTACGTTCAGATCTTTCTTTTCGATTGGGATTCCTTCTGCTAGCCATTTTGGAGTATTATTATCTTAGATTAGCGGGACCAACCACTGTTTCATCGCATCCAGGTGCTTTGTTCTGATCAAGTGCTGACAGTGATCATTAATCTTAGTTGACATACCCAAGGCTATGTTTATAGCTTCACTGTCACAAGTTACCTTCCTTACTCTGACCACTACATAGTCAACTGTTTCGAAAGACGTGACTAGTCTCTTCCACTGAGGTACCAATGCACTGTATGCACTATAAAACTCTCTGACCCAGCTTGGAATATAAGAACCACGTGGTTTTGTGAAAACTTGAAATTTGTGATACTTCAGGCACTCCATTATCTCAGGATACCTATCGATCACCCCATCTATGGACAACCATTTTTCTTCAATGATTGTTCTTAGTCCATCAGACTTTAATCTATTTGATGATCTAGGGGGAGGCTTGTACTGGAGTGCCAGTATTATTTCATGTTCTGGAGATGGAGGAGCCTTAGCAGTGGATCGAGGATTTCTGATCCACGATGGGTCATTAAGCTGTTTGGATCGTAGCTCATTCCTCTGTGCCTCTATCAGTTCGTCTTCATCTAAACTCATACTCTCACTATCGTTTATTGTTGGGTCATTGGTGTAAAAACCCATGCTATTGGAGCTTGCATCTAATAGCTCAACGATTTTGTCCTTGCCCTTGCCTCTTTTGCTCGCATTGGACAATTCGCAACATTGTTTTTGGATGCAGCTTCATCATCGTTGATTGTTATCCCTTTTTTCTTGCTTTGAGTTGGCTTGCTGCTTCTTGTAACTTTGCGTCTGGCCATGTCTGCAGTCAATAAGAAGTAAGTTAGAAATAAGTAAATCAGTGGTGCAGACCTTTAGTGGCAGACAAATGTGTCAAACTCGTCAGCGAATCACCAAATATTTTTGGTGAGTCGGGTCGAGCTCGCCTACGATTTTTCCCTAATAGCTTTCACTAGTCGGCGATGAAACAGTGCGAATCGCCGACTACTATCGGCGATCAATGGTTCGTTCGCTGAAAGTTACAATGCAATGAAGATTTAGGAATGCACATAGAGGGCGATCGAAGTCACTTTAGGTGAGTCGCCTAGTTGTTTGACGAACCCGACCCAGTTCGCTAAACAACCAACGTGCCTTCCTTCAATTCAAATTCGACCTCGCAAATTCCCAAAATATAATTAACAGTTGCAATAGTGAAATTAAATTAAGACCCATGACATTCATTCACCCAAAGCTTAAATCATTTCATTCACAGGCAAAGAGGGATTTCAAAAATGAAAATCAATTAGGCATGATTCTCAGATCGAATCTGGAATTTAGACAAGATAGGTTTCTCAGAGAGAGGCCTAGCACATTTCAACCCAACCAGTTTTTATTTAATAAGAGAACAAAATTTTAGTAGTTTCAGGATTTGAGAGAAACCAACCTTTTATGCTGCTTGAACTGTGTTGAAATTCTAGGAAGCAATGTAATCCCACACTTTAGCACTAATCGACAACTAAAATACCAGGAGTGTAGGGATAATGAAAATTATTTACTAGGTGCGATTTTTCAACAGTAGAAATTGAGTGGAAAATGAACATTTTTCCATTTTTGAAACTATTTGCCTTTAATAACTGTCCAGTTGTTGTTCATTCGGCGATATTAGTATGTACCGCTGAATGATTCAGCATTACGCCAAGTGATTTCCCTCACCGCTGATTGTTACAGACTGTAGCTTGGATCTTGAGTCTGTCGATGATCTAGATCGAAGTCGACGAATAGTTCGGCTACTCGCCGAATGGGACTAGTAATTACCAATCCACATTTTTCATTCATTATCCACGTTATCTCCTGCAAAATTAATACACCATTATTTCTAGAATAAAACTAAAGCTCGTAAGGGTTTTGGGTTGCCTCCCAAATAGCACCTTAGTTAACATTCTGGCACGACGTAGGTCAATGCTCAAACCGGCTTTTTGGTGTTACACTTAGTGTAACTAGGTGATACCGCTTGCTCATACGGCTGAAGCTGAGGTAGTGCAAGATTCAAGAGATTTTCGATTAGCTAAATAGAGCTAGAATGAGAGCCACTCATCTGATTCAGTGTTTCGACATTTTCTCTAATTTCCTATAGTACTTTGTCTTGCTCATTCAACTTTTGGAGGATGGTTAATAACGTATCGTTGATACATCTGTTTTCACTGTCCAAGCATCTTCCCTGATCCGTAGATAATGGGTGCTTGCTCTTTCCTTTGGACATCACCTCCAGTTCTTCAACCTTTTGGGTCAGGCAATTCATTTGACCCAACAAAATGGTCAATTGTTGGTCCTTCTCTCCATCCTTGTTGATTTTAGCTACAAGGTCAAGGAATTTGGCTGCGGTTTCATAGAGGTATTTCTCACGTCCACTTGGCATGAGTTGGTTCATTATTTCTCTGTTTCCAGAACTTAGACCCCTGTAGAAGCATTCCAGTAGGACTAAATCGGGTATTTCATGAGTTGGGCATTGCATCAATAGGGTTTTAAACCGCAGCAATGACTCATGAAAGGGTTCTCCTTCGAGATGCTTGAAATTTAAGATGTGAACCCTGAGCCTCATCATCTCTACTGGAAGGGGCTCCATTGGTCCACCTTCTCCATCATGTATACTCATTGTCCTGCCTCAACATGCAAACAACTAGACAAAACTAAAAATTAGGTGAGTAAACTACTACTAACAAGAACAACAATTTTATTAGACTAAAAAACCTCAAATAACATCACTCCCCGGCAGCGGCGCCATTTTGATGCTTATCGTGACCAATGAAACTGACCTACGGTATAAGTGTCTATGATCGTCGATAATATAGTAACCCAACCAAGGGTTGGGGTCGTGTCCCAAGGGAGCGGTTTTGAGAATTAATAATCAATTAGAATTTCATTCAAGTTAGTCATAGTTAAAGACATTTGCGATAAAAGACATTATAAATTAAAGGGGATGACACAAAACTATCAACTATCAAAAAGGGGGTTTTGTAACAATTATTGAAACAGCAAAATAAACAAGAAAATCAAGTATGTGGAAAGGTTATTGGGATGTGACCGCAATACAAGTTGAGATAAATTGTTGGGTGCATTCTTTCGATAGGAAATTTGCAAAATAATAGTGACTAGGCTAAGCTTTAAATGGAAATAAGTTCCCTCTCGGGCAACTTACCCCGTTTCAAATGTGTTCCTCTCGAACACTCATTTGCCACATGAAGACCAGCCTACGCCTTACCCCACTCACTTTCTCGAGATGAGTGTTAGGATATGGGACTAGGGCTCACCCTCTCAGGCTGAACCTCATGTCGACCCACTCCTTAGGCGATCAGTGTAGTGGTTTTGGTTTTGCGACCTCCCTCTCGGGCAAGCCGAAAACACATGGGTGGCTTTGTATTTGCAACTACAAACCCTTTAGATTAAACCACAACCACTAGATGAAATAACCATTAAAATACGTCTAACCTATCAGCAGGTAAGACCTAACAAGAATATCAACCCATATTTGCTTAATCACACCCCAAGAATGAGGTTTTTTAGCCACAAATCAAGAAATAAGAAATTATACCTAACATTATAATGAAATCAACTTGGTATAAGAAATTAAACCTTGAATTAAGAAAAGGAAAATGAATAGAGAAGACCCACTTCCAACTTGGGGAAGAAGAACTCATTTGCTCAAGTTTCCACAAAACCCTCTCCAAACTTAAGAGAAAAATATTAGCTAGAATATGTTCTAAAGTGAAAATAATAATAATAATTGTTCCACACTCCAATCTCTCCTAAGTCTACAATTCTAAATAGTATTTATAGTTTTCACAGATTGTTCTGCGGAGGATTGTTCGACGATATTAGGCGAGATCGCCGATGAACTCGGCGATCCGCCCTTTGGTCAGCTCATCTCCTTTAGTGTCTTTCATTTAGCATCCTCGCATTCTGGATCATTGGGCAGTACAGCACTGCTTCGCAGAACTTATCGGTGACTCACCGACTACTCCTTTCCTCGCCTTTTGATCCACTTCCTTCAAGGCTTCGCGTACTGAAACGAAGGGAGGTTCATGTCGTTTCGGTGACTCGCCAAGTTAAACTCGGTGATCCGTAGGATTCCATTTCTTGTTCTTTTCAGCCCTATTTGCTCCGTTTTTTGCCTAAGTGTCCATGCTTCCACTAAAACTTCAAATACCTGAAACTTCAGCATTTTAATCAGGTATTGAGATAAAACAAGCATTCAAGGACACTATTTCCATTAAAATAAAACCTTAAATGAGTCCAATTTGTGGACTCATCACTAATCATACTCAATGCATCATAAGAAAGGTAGGAACTAGACCTAGGAATCGAATATATATGAAATTTTAAGATTTCATCTATTCAAGGAGGAACTATTGAAACGACCCCAAAAATGCCCGAAAATGTGCTTCGGAAACACCTAGAATTGTAATTTCCATATATCTCAAAATCTGTGCATGATTTCGGAAATTCGACTTCATATTCTTATTCAGGGGGTCAAATTGAGTGGGAAATGGGTCTAACCCAAATTTTAGAGCAACCGTATCAAAATTCGAAAATCGCAAAAAATG
>JAJONQ010050335.1:0-18974 GCA_036250385.1 Solanum microdontum
AATAATGTAGAATTGAATTGAATTGCATTTGCAGGTGGGCAGCAGAAACTGCCAGTTTTTGCTTTTTAAAAACCCAGAAAAGCGACGGACAGAGTGGTTTAGTCCGTCGCTTTTCTGGGGTTAATTTTTTTAAAAACCCATAAAAGCCCTGGACAGAGTGGTTTAGTCCGTCACTTTTCTGGGTTTTTAAAAATAAAATTTCTAGAAAAGCGACGGACAGTGTCCTTTTGTCCGTCGCTTTTCTAGGATTTTCAAAATAAAATTTCCAGAAAAGCGACGGACTGCGTCGCCTTTTAGAAATAAAAAAAATTAAAATTAAAATAAAGCGACGGACTCCGTCATTTTTTTAAAAAAATTTCAAAAAAAAAAAGTAAAAATGCGACGCCGTCCATTGCTAAAAGAGACACAGTCCATCACTTTCTGAAAAGCGATGCTGTCCGTCGTTTTTTAGCGACGCAGTCCGTCGCTTTTTGAAAAGCGTCGAGCTAAAAAGCGACGGTGGTGACTGCATCGCTTTTTCGCGATTTTGACCAAAAGAACGATGCAATCCGTCTCTTTTGGCTGTCGTTTTTTGACAATTTTTTAGTAGTGTTTGCTGCTGTAATACGCGCATAGAATCTTTTTGAGCTGTGAAGAATTATTTCAAAAGCTCACAGAACATGAATTTTTCCTAATGCATCTAGATTTGGAAAAACCATCCCCTATGATCACAACTATTGTTGCCCAGAAATCCAAAACGCCTCCGCAATTCAACAGGAACAATCCTCGCTTCTGCAATAAACCATGGAAACCCTCTCAATCTCGACAGTGGAATTCCAACAATTAGCAATTGAACTCCAACAATCAGCAAAATAATATACAATATAAACAACCTGTCAAATGTCAATTGTGCCAAAAGCTTGGTCACACAACATATGTTTGTCTCTCCAAGTCATACAAACATTTTGAAGCTAAGGCCAACTTTTTCATCGGGCTTGCAATCATCCAGAAACTCTTGGATTCTAGATTCTGGAGCAACTCACCATGTCACTACCGAACCCCACAACCTTAAAGAGTATATACATGAATAGAAGAAACTTTTATGGGTGATGGTAAAACCATTCTCATCACTTATTCTGGTTCAACTTTGATTCAGGCATCTAATACCGTTTTTAAGCTTTCTGACACACTTTGTGCTCCATTAATAATAAAAATTCTAATTTCTATTGCTAAGTTTATCAAGATAACCTCATATCTATTGAATTCTTTCCTTTTACTTTTGTTTTGAATGACTTGCACACTCTGAAGCCGTTGGTACAAGGCCGGAACAAAAATGGATTATATGAGTGGCCATATCTGCAATCCAGGAAACCATCCATTCACCTTGCCTCCACAAAAGCCCCACTTCAACTCTGGCATTGTCGATTGGGTCATCCCTACTCGGAAATTTTAAATTTTATTGAAAATAAATTTTCTTTACCTGTTGTTGCTAGCAAAGACAAGTTTAAACCTTGCAATTCTTGTTCTTATAATAAAGCACATCGTTTTCCATTCCAAAGACTCACTTTATCGAGTAATATTCCTCTTAAAATTGTCTTTAGTGATTTATGGGGACCATCATCCGTTTTGTCACTCGATAAAATTATATTACTGCATATTTGTTGACCGATACACCAAATATACTTGGTTGTATACACTCAAAAACAAAAGTGAGGTGGCATCAAATTTCCCAAAGATTCATCGTTTAGTAGAAAATTTATTCAAAACAAAAATTTCTTCAATTTATATAGATGGAGGGGGTGAGTTCATCGGTCTTCAGCGTTATCTTCAGAAATATGAGATTGGACACTTGATTTCACCTCCCTACACACCATAACGTGTTGTCATAGCTGAACGTTGACGTCATCATATTATTTAAAACGACAAAAGTCTTCTTCATGAAGCATCCTTACCACCTAAATTTTGGTCTTTGGCCTATCATTATGTTGTCTACCTTATTAACTGACTTTCCACTCCTATCCTGAATAATGAGTCGCCCTACCAAAATTTATTTGGTCGATCTCATGATTATACCACCCTAAAGTTTTTGATTGTTTTTGTTACCCATGGCTTAAAACTTACACAAAAAAATAAAATTGATCCCTGCTCCACCCTATGTGTGTGTATTTAGGTATCTCTCAAACTCACCACGCTCATATCTGCTTTGACCCAGTTCACTAAAAGACTTTCGTAAGTTGTGATAAATTTTTTGAAATAGAATTTCCATTAAAAAAATGTTCATTCATTTGCGAAAATATACTTCTCAATTAAGTTGGGAAGTTGTTGAATCCAAAGAGGAGACTCCAACCTCAATTCTAACTCCTCTTTTTATCCCACCACTTATTCCAATCTCCTTTAGAATCCAACTGTCACGCCTCGAGCCTACACCCTAGACGTGGCT
This sequence comes from Solanum microdontum, assembly GCA_036250385.1. Classification (NCBI taxonomy): domain Eukaryota; kingdom Viridiplantae; phylum Streptophyta; class Magnoliopsida; order Solanales; family Solanaceae; genus Solanum; species Solanum microdontum. The sequence goes on from JAJONQ010050335.1 coordinate 2,420, forward strand.
GATACTCGAGAACCATTGTTGATCCCCAAGCGAACCCTTATCCTGGATGAACAATTGGCGGAAGACTTACTCAAGCAATGATAGTCTCAAAACAGAATTAAATCAGTTAAACTCAAATACTCAATAACAATACTATAGTTTGTAAAAATGCTCAAAGAGAGTAAATTAATAGACACCTCGACTCTGTCTATCTATGAAGCCTCCACTATTATAGAAGGATGTCGGGACAATACCAATGACATCTCAAAACTACTAACTAGAAAGTAAATGTGAAGTCCTCTAGAATGTAAGGAGGCTCACCAAAAGCTAGCTGAAATCTAGAGTGCTCTCGATGAAGCACACATTGATTATCCTAAACAACTATATCTTCATCATAAATAGATGCAAGTCAAATGACATCAGTACATTGAATGTACAAGTATGTAGTAGAACTGAATAACAAATAATTGAATTGAAAGGACTTCAATAGAAAAAATATACTCAAGCTGAATGTAATGAAATAAAAGAGTTAAATCATTTAAAGCTATCCAAAGTAATTACTCATCTCTGAACTCAACATAATAAGTAATATATTAAAATACACTTTAACTCTATCAGGAGATTCTCTCACCGACAACCATCACTATGAGCTATGTGATGATAATCGTCTTGTCTACGCTGCCAGAACTGTCTTATACCGTATCGGGTATAGAACCTCTCAGCTAAGTGGATCCACTAAGCTATAAGGATTCATCTAAAAAGTATGATCCTGTACCCATGTTGGCAATACATGGTTTATGAGGATTTTGAGTTGTCTGAACTCATCCCCGTATCAGTGCTCAATACTAACCCCAATAGTATATATAGTCATGCTTAAATATATAAAACATACACTTTCTCTAGTTTGAGATAATTGCTCAAACTATCCTCTTAAAAAAGGTAACTACTCTAAAATATCTCTGAACTCATAAACTTATTTAGAAATCAAAGTTTCTCTTTTCTCACTTTAAAAATGATATCTTTGGTAAATATTTCGTTCCCTTATACTTTCTCTCAAAACATCTCTTCAGACTCTACTCAAAACTCTTCTTTACTTTTCTCAGAAATCAATTTAAGACAATGATTGATTAATGTGATTTCTCTGTAAATAGATCAATAACAAGGTTCATGATAGAAAATAGACATGAAATATCAACTCAAGAATCTCGATATATGATATAGATAAACTCATCAATTAGGAACATAATTTAGGAATTCAACGATACTACTCATCTCAACACTACTCAAATCTAAGGATAGAACCCTAGATTACTCTTTTACTGATTTGAAAGTAGATGTAGGGTATGTGGATGAACTAGTCTAACACTATGATAGTCTTACATAGTTGGGAAGAACAAAGTTCTTGGCGAAATTGGTGGAAACTTGAAGAACGCTTGAAACCCTTGCCTTTTCTCCTCTTGGAACCTTGCTCTAATGATTTGAAGTGTTAAAGAACGTAAAAAGGACGTTTAACACTACTAAGAACCTTAACTAGGTGAAAAAGGGTTGGGATTCCGGCTTAGAATGGATGGAAAATTCTGAAATACCCTTAATTAGTAGAAAATGCAAAACCCCAGGCGCGTCTAATGGTGGTCCTGATAGCTATCGTAGTAAAAAAACCTGTTACCTATCATAGTAAAAAACACCTGAAAGACCTGATACTTTGCATGTGTGACGGACCAGCTGACCGCCCGTCACAGGTCTGACGGCCCATCATAGATGCCGTTAGCTTTTTCTGATGTGACAATCTCTGGTAAAATGGCCATAACCTTTTACTCTGAACTCGAAATGAGACAAACTCGGTGGCATTAGAAAGAGGACTCAAAGACCTTAAAGTTGATAGGTGATGGACCATCTAATTCATTATGTACTGAAAGATGTGATCTTTTGCATTTCACTAAGTAGAATCTTATGTCAAAACTTAATCGGTATGGGAGCTTTCAACTCAACTTTGTGCTAGGAGATTCTTGTGACCCTAATTCATCTCCAAATCCATTACCACTCTAAAGAAATGACCTTTACACATATGAGAAATCTAAGAATCACTCTATACAACCTTTCATGTAAATAAAGTATAGTTCGGGTCTTAACATAGAATTTTTTGGGGGTATTACTATATCTCCCCATTGGGATCATTTGTCCTCGACTGATGGTTAAAATGAGCATGGAAGGGAAATGAGTTACTCTTACTATCTTTTTGACTTCTGAACTTGTCAACTAACATAGACAAAACCGCATTCAACCAACCTTGAGCCCAAATCAAGAAACACCTAATGCATCATACATCTATCCACATGTTAACAACACCACATTCAAGCCTAGTACTATGACCACTCTATGAATTTGCACTAGCCAATCCTTCTAAGAATTTCTTATTCTCTCATCATTATTACCAACTAAAATTTAACACAGTACTACTAGGAATCGACTAATTGCTCTCATTTAACTATTACTCATAGTAAAACACTATCCTATTCCTCCTCCACATTATAACTTAAGATGGAATAAGGACACCACCACTAACACAATAAGAAACATCAACCCTCTCCTTTTATCATTACTCAACTACTATTGACAAAATCACTATCAAAACTGAAAAGGATGTCTAAAAGAGCTTACGGTGAAAAATCATAATTATGATTCATTCAAGACATATGATATAAAAATATGCTTGACATAACATTATTCTGTTAACCAGTGAGAGTAAATCATGAATTCAAATACTGAGCATACTATGAGATGCGAGTGCTTATATGAATAGGTTCATATGAGGCTAATATTCACAACTTTATGGAGTAAGATTGAGATCAATGGGCTAAAGTCTTTGCCCCTCATTCTGTGAAATTAGCATAAATGTGAATCTGTCTGAAGTGTATGCGAATATGTCATGGAAAATATTCTAATATTAAAGACATCAACATGATGTTGTAACGACTGAACTTTGAGGAATACGCTAGAGTACGAATGGATCGATATATCACTTTAACTCTTTCTGAACACATCACCATTTAATTCCCAACACTTGACTTGGTCCCTAACCTTATCTTCTCCCCCTTTGATCTGAAGCAAACACTTTAAAGCTCTTGATCTATTCTATCATCTCTAAACTAGTCTATATATGTGTTACCCTAATACCTGGGAAATGCTAATCTTATGTCTACTAGACTCTCTATGTGCACATACTAATATTCCTTCTAAGTCTTCTTTCTCAGATGCTTCTCGTAACTTCTTTTTGTCTTCTTTAAAAGACTTTCTATAACTGTTACTCGCATTGACTTATAAAACCACTTAATCTAACTTTTAAGGGAAAAATAATGATTACATCAGCCTATTCCATATTGACATATAGGCACACATGAAAAATCATAAACTTAATTGGAACCTTGTCTGATAAATACAATCTCGGGTACACCTTTTAATGCTCTTTTACTCTAATGATTTAGCCACACTTTATTGCTCTCATCTAAAAGTCAGAAGCCCACACTTGTCCACTCACATTCATTGCAACTAACATATTAATTCCTCACCTACTCTATGTCAAATCTACCAGATTAGATTCAAAATTACATTATCACCCTCATGTTGCCATTTTTTTTATTACGACACTGATGCATCTCAAATTCAAGCTTAGTATCTAGTACTAAACACGAATATCAATATAATTGCTCGCATACTATACTAATTGATAACTACTAGATACAATTAAGAAACACTCACTCCTAAGACCTCATGACAAGTAGTCAATCTTTATATCTTAGTCTATATACTTGCAGTTTATTGTCACATTCCCTTTCACAACTTAATTACTATTTACCCATTCACTATACATCATTGCCTAATTTGTTCTATAACCCTCTGAATATCATGGGCTCTCCCTTAAAAATAATAAGCCTAGCCTAGATCTATAACCTCATGAATACTTTACTTTTTATTCAACACATATACTTGTCCTTCACTAACACAATGTTACATCGACATAAACTCCCTTCTGGTTAAAGTATACTCTAACTTAATGGGTGCATGACCGCAACAACATAATTTACCTCATCACTATCTCCCTTCTTAGATTACTATACCTCTGCATGCATTCTTCTTACTCTGAGCACTTCTACTACTACTAGCTTATAACATCGCAACTTATACTCTCTTTCGGGTGAATAATACTACCGAAGCATTTTAAAACATACTGTCATCTTAAATATATCACCTGAAACAAGGTTTTAGAGAAGAGAGTCTGGGAGTACATCTCGCTTTTAGCTCAAACGCACGATTCATATGAATAAGAGTGCACTCTTTCGAATCTAAACACTTAAGCTCACTCACGGGCTTCTTTCAAGCCCCTATGGACTTTCTAAAAACTTTTGCTGAGAGTAACTCATCAATAAAGACAAGGATCTCGGCTTTGCTTTTCAACTACCTTGAGTATGAGAGGTAGTCAAATGGATTTGAGAAACGCACGAGTTTGAATAAGTTCCTCATGACATAGTTCTATTGCACGATTTAGAGTATGAAAGAAAGGGAGCTTTTCTTAAATGTCTGTAGTCCCTCATTTATAGAAGTGGGGCCCTTAAAACCATAAATAAGATGCTACTGACACGACTTTATAGACACCCTAAGACAATTGAACTTTGTGATCTGATACCAAGTTTTTCACGCTCGAGCCTACACTCTAGACGTGGCCAACACTCGAGAACCATTGCTGATCCCCAAGTGAACCCTTGGCCTAACTGACTACTTAGCAAAAGACTTACTAAAGCAATGATAGGCTCACAATAGAATTACATCAGTTAAACTCAAATACTCATATCATAATATTTGAAAAAATGCTCAATAACAATACTATAGTTTGTAAAACAACTCAAAAAGAGTAAATATTGAGAGACACCTCGATACTATCTATCTATGAAGCCTCTACTATTAAAGAAGGATGTCGAGACAAGACTCACGACATCTCAAAACTACTGACTATAAAGTATATGTGAAATCCTCTGGAATGCAAGGAAGCTCACCAAAAGCTAGCTAAAGAATAGAGTGATCTCAACAAAACGTCTGTTGATGATCCTGAACACCTATATCTGCATCATAAAAAGATGAAGGTCAAATGACATCAGTACATTGAATGTACGAGTATGTAAGATAGCTGAATAACAAAACTGAACTGAAAGGACTGCAGTAGATAAAATATACTCAAGCTGAATGTAAAGAAATAAATGAGTTAAATCATTTAAATCTTTACAAAGTACTTACTCATCTCTGAACTCAACATAATAAGTAATATATTAAAATAGTCCCTATATTTCAAAAAGAATGACCTACTTTTCTTTTTAGTCTGTTTAAAAAAGAATGACTTCTTTCCCTTTTTGGTAACATTTTAATTTCAGTTTTCCACGTGGCACATTTAAGGACACAAGATTAAAAGGCAATCTTGTAAATTTGACATAACTTTAATTTAGGACCACAAGATTAAAAAGTCTTCTGTATTTTCTAAAACTCCTTGTCAAGTCTAGGCCACTCTTTTTGAAACGGAGGGAGTACACTTTACTCTACTGGAGATTCTCTAACCAACAACCATTACTATGAGCTACGTGATGATATATTGTCTTGTCCACATTGCCAGAATTGTCCTATATTGTGCTGGGATATAAAACCTCTCAACTAACTGGAACCACTAAGCTATAATGATACATCTATAAAGTATGATCCTGTACCCATATTGGCAAGACATGGCTTATGAGGATTTTGAGTTGTCTGAACTTATTCTCATATCGGTGCTCAATACTACTCCCAATAATATATATAGTCATGCTCAAATGTATAAAAGATGCTCTTTCTTTGGGTTGAGATAATTGATCAGACTATTCTCTTAAAACATGTCACTACTCTGAAATATCTCTAAACTCATAAACTCATTTATAAATCAAAGTTTTTTTTTATCACTTTAAAAATGTTATTTTTGGGAAATACTTAGTTCCCTTATACTTTCTCTCAAAACATCTCTTCAGATTCTACTCAAACTTCTTTACTTTTCTTAGAAATCAATCTAAGACAATGATTGGCTAAAATGATTTCTCAATAAATAGCTCGATAATAAGGTTCATCCTGGAAAATAGACATGAACAATCAACTCAAGAATCTCGATACATGATATACAACAACTCAACAATTAAGAATAGAGTTTTGGAATTCGATGATACTACTAATCTCAAGACTACTCAAATCTAAGGATAGACCCTAAGATTACTCTTTTACTGATTTGAAAGTAGATGTAGGGCGTGAGGACAAACTAGTTTAACACTATGATAGTCTTACATACCTGGGAAGAACAAAGTTCTTGGTGAAATTGATGGAAACTTGAAGAACGCTCGAAACCCTAGTTTTTTCTCCTCTTGGAACCTTGTTCTAATGATTTGAAGTATTAAAGAACGTAAAAAATATGTTTAACACTACTAAGACCTTTTAACTAGGTGAAAAAGGGTCGGGATTCATGATTAGAATGGATGGCAAAAGTCTGAAATACCTTTAATTAGCATACCTCTGCAAGAAACATACCAAATATCTCAGGATACGAACTCAGACCAATAGCAACAGTTGTAGATTCTGGTGTAAGACCAGGAAAATTAAATATAGATAGTCACATGGCTAACACGTTTCAAGATTTTCTAATGCATGTCTTGCATCCAGAAAAAGCTTCAAACAATATACTATAAGTCCGGCGCCAATAAATGCAAAACCCCAAGCGCGTCTAACGAAGGTCTTGATGGCCCGTCACCAGGATGATTACCCGTCACCTGTCATAATAAAAAACACTTGAAACACCTGAAATTCTGCATGTGTGATGACCTAGCTGACAACATGTCACAGGTCTGACAACTAGTCATGGCTGTTGCTAGCTTTTTCTAATGTGACAATCTTTGGTAAAACGACCATAACCTTTTACTTTGAACTCGAAATGAGGCAAACTCGATGTCGTTGAAAAGATGACTCAAGGAACTTGAATTTGATAGGTATGTACCACCTAATTCATTATGTACTGCGCGAAATAATCATTTGAAACTGACATAAGTAGAATCTTATGTCAAAACTTAATGGGTATGGAAGGTTTAAACTTAACTTTGTGCTAGGAGATTCTTGTGACCTTAATTCATCTCCAAATCCATTCCCACACTAAAATAATTGACCTTTACTCATATGAGCAATTTAAGAATCACATGATACGACCTAACATGCAAGTAAAGAATATTTTAGGTCTTAACTTAGAAATTTTTTGGGTGTTACAATATCTCCCCCTTGGGATCATTCGTTCTCGAATGGTGGTTAAAATAAGCCGGAAGGGAAAGGAGTTACTCTTACTTTATTTTTGACTTCTGAACTTGTCTACTAACATAGGTGGAACTGATTCATACTAAGAGTTTGGAACTCTCTATAGCACATAAGTTGCGAACGATATGAGTTTGAACATAGTCACACTCTATCTGAGGCTATTTGCCATAAAGTAAGGATATCTTGACACACAGTAAGAATATGAATACTATGCCTTGAGTGTTATGACTGGTAGCTTTTATTCTTAGCAACACTTCTCAATTGTGCTCTCCTTTCTGATTACTGCACTTCACTAGCTGCAACTCCTAACTCCCACTAGAGTATATGACTACTCTTACAAACGACTAAGTCAAATCACTTGCTCTTACTGTGTTCAAACCCAATCTCTAATTCACAAGGTTCTAAACATGAGATGGTTATACCTATCTAAACCACAAGATTCATGTTTTATACCTCTATAGGGAATATTATCCCAATAATACTTCTCCTTATAACCACATTCAACCAACCTCGAGCCCAAATCAAGAAACACCTAATGCATCATGCACCTATCCACATGTTAACAACACCACATTCCAACCTAGTACTATAACCACTCCCATGAATTTCTACTAACCAATCCTCTAGGAATTTATCATTCTCTCATCATCTCTTCCAACCAAAATTTTACGCAATACTACTAGGAACTGACTAATTGCTTTCATTTAACTATTACTCATAGTAAAACATCATCATATTCCTCCTCCAGATAATAACTTTAGATGGAATAAGAACACCACCACTACCACAATAAGAAACATCAACCCTCTCTTTTAGCATTACTCAACCACTATCGACAACATTACTATCAAAACTGAAAAGGCTGATTGAAAGAGCTTAGGGAGAAAAATCATAAGTATGATTCATTAAAGACATCTGATAAAAGAATATGCATGACATAATGTTATTATGTTAGCCACTAAGAGTAAATCATGAATTCGCAAGACTGAGCATCCTATTAGATACGAGTGTTTATATGAATAGGTTCATATCATGAGGCTGATATCCATAACTTTATGAAGTAAGATTGAGATCAATGGGCTGAAGTCTTTGCCCCTCATTTTGTGAACCGAGCATAGATGTGAATCTGTCTGAACTGTATGAGCATAGGTCATGGAAAAAATTATGATGTTGAAGACATCAATAAGATGTTGTAACAACTAAACTTCGAGGAATACGCTAGAGTATAATTAGAACGATATACCACTTTAACTCTTTTTGAACACATAACAGTCTAATTCCAAACACTTGACTTGGTCCCTCACTTTATCCTCTCCCCCTTATACTTTCTCTCAAAACATCTCTAGACTCTACTCAACTCTTCTTTACTTTTCTCAGAAATCAATTTAAGAAAATGATTGGTTAAAAGTATTTCTCAATAAATAGCTCAATAATAAGGTTCATACTGGAAAATATACATGAACAATCAACTCAAAAATCTCCATACATGATATACATCAACTCAACAATCAGGAATAGAATTTCGGAGTTCAACGATACTACTCATCTCAAGACTTCTCAAATCTTTAGAACCCTGGATTACTCTTTTACTGATTTGAAAGTAGATGTAGGGTATGAGGAAGAACTAGTCCAACACTATGATAGCCTTACATACCTGGGAAGAATAAAGTTCTTGGCAAAATTGATGAAAACATGAAGAATGCTCGAAACCCTAAATTGTTTTCCTCTTAGAACTTTTCTCTAATGATTTGAAGTGTTAAAGAACCTAAAAAGAATGTTTAACACTGCTAATACCCTTAACTAGGTAAAAAAAGGTCGAGATTTGGCTTAGAATGGATGATAAAAGTCTAAAACACCCTTAATTAGTTGAAAAGCCAAAACCCCAACTGCATATGATGGAGGTCCTAATGGCCCGTCACAAGGATGACTGGCCGTCACTTGTCATCGTCAAAAAACACCTAAAATTTTGCATGTATGATGGCTATCACAGGTCTAACAGCCTGTCATGGCTACCGTCAGCTTTTTCTGAGGTGATAATCTCTGGTAAAACGGCCATAATGTTTTACTGTAGACTCGAAATGAGACAAACTTGGTGGTGTTGGAGAGTGGGCTCAAAGTTCTTCAATTTTATAGGTCATGGGCCACATAAATAATTATGTATTGAGAGATATGATCGTTTGAAGTTGACATGAAGTAGAATTTTATGTCAAAACTTAATCACTATGGAAGGTTTCAACTCAACTTTGTGCTAGTAGATTCTTGTGACCTTAATTCATCTCCAAATCTATTCTCACACTAAAAATTAACCTTTACACATATGATCAATTTAAGAATCATGCGATACAACCTTTTATGTAAATAAGGAATAGTTCAGATATTAACTTAGAATTTTTTGGGGTGTTACACCAACTCTCACAATACAACCTCTTCCCCGAGCAATGCTCACTCCAATAGCTACGACCAAGTACCAATAAGCTGTAGAGGCATCAGGTAATACACAACTTCCTACCCTTTATTTTTTGCATGACACCGCCACACAAAAGCCTTTACTCACATACCAGAGACACAAAACAACATGTAAAACATACAATCAAAACAACCACTCCCAGCCCCTAGAGAAGCCACTCCTCCACCCATGACATTAAGTGATCCCTCTCTTGCAATACTTGCTGTCTCGATTCTCCTACCACCCTCAAACAGAATTATAACTATCTCCCAAAATAATATTTCCAAGCCAAAAAAGAAAACTCTCTTTTCTAACCCATTTGATTCCTATAGTTGTAACTTTCAAAAAAGCTGATAAACATGAAAAGTGGGGACAAGGAATGAAAGTAGAGTATGATGCCTTAATTAGAAATCAAACTTGGGAACTCGTAACGCGAGACCTATCCAAATATGTTGTGGACTGCAAATGGTTGTAACAGATCAAGAGAAAAGCATATGTCTCACTACTAAAAAATTGCTAAAAAATGACGGACAGAAAAGCGACGGACGACATCGCTCCAAAAAGCGACGCCATTTGCCACATTGTCCGTCGATTTTTAATAAAAAAAATATATTTTTAATTATTTTACAAAAAGAAACGGACGACATCTCTTAGTCCGTCGCTTTTTCCCCCGCAAATTTTGCATATATATATAATTAATAATTAATTATTTAATATAGGCAGAGATGCTCTCCGTAGCTTGTTATTAAAAATAATTAATTATAAATTAAACAATAACCACGTCGTCCATCATTTTTAATTAATTGAAATTTATTAATTATTTTTAAAAAGAGCAAGAGACGACATCTCTAAGTCCGTTGCTTTTTGGTCAAAATGTATGGTAAAATATTTAAGAAAGGTGACATATAACGTCTCTTAGTCCATCCGTCGCTTTTTGGTCAAAATGTTGGTCAACTATTTTTAAAAAAGCAACATACAGAGAGACGCTGTCCGTCACTTTTCTTAAAATATCTGGGAGACCAGATGCGAAATTTTCCCATTCCCTCATTCTCTCTTCCTTCTCTCTAAGAACCACTGTGTGCCACCGACTTTGCTGATGTCAACGCCGCCGCTGCCTTTGCCGACCCTAACGATGCCGCCGACGCCATCTCCATTTTCTCTTTCTCCTTTTTAAGGTTAGAGTTGCATCAAATTAGTTTTTAATTTTTTCAATTTGAGTTATATTTGATTTTGTTAATTAGTTTATTAAATTTAATTGAGTTACATTAAACTAGTCCTAAAATCCCAAAATCAAACTAGTCTAAAATCCCTAATAGAAACAAGTCCTTAAATACCCTAATTAACAAAATCAAATATTACTCATATTGAAAAAATTAAAAACTAATTTGATGAAATACTAACCTTAAATCAAAGGAGAAAGAGACAATGGAGAGAGGAGATGGTGTCAGCGGCGAAAATAGGCGTCGGAGTCGGCAAAGGCATTGCCATCGTTGGCGTCCGCACACAGTGGTTCTTAGAGAGAAGGAAGAGAGAATGAGGGAATGAGAAAATGTAGAAATTTCGCGTCTGGTCTCCCAAATATTTTAGGAAAAGCGATGGACAACGTCTCTTTGTCCGTCGTTTTTAAAAAAATAGTTGACCAAAAAGCGACGGACTAAGAGACGCTGTCCGACGCTTTTCTTTAGTGTTTGACCATAAATTTTGACCAAAAAGAGACGGACTTCGAGATGTTGTCCGTCGCTCTTTTAATTTTTTTTAAAAATAAATTCAAAGTAATTGAAAACAACAGACGACGTGGTTATTCTTTAATTTATAATTATTTTTTAATAAAAAGTGATGGACAACGTCTCTACTTATATTAAACAATTAATTATTAATTATATATATATTTGGCGCAAAAATCCGCAAAAAAATCAACGAACTAAGAGATGCCGTCCCTCGCTTTTTTGAAAAATAATTATTTATATTAAAAGGCGACGGACAGTGTGGCAAATGATGTCGCTTTTTGGAGCGACGCTGTCCGTCGTTTTTTAGCAATGAGGGTTCACACAGCGCCCTGTCTTGGATTTTCATGAGACATTCAGTCCCGTTGTCAAACCAACGATGTAAGGTTGGTTATATCTATAGTTGTGCAACACAATTGGCCAATCCATCAACTTGATGTCAATAATGCTATCCTACAAGGAAAATTGGACGAAGAAGTGCTTATGTCTCAACGTTAGGATTTATTAATCCCCATTTCCAAATCATGTTTGCAAGTTGAAGAAGGCAATTTATGGCCTCAAACAATCCCCCGGGCTTGGTATAATGCTATGCATCAACATTTGCTGAAAATGGGTTTTTTCGGAACAAAATCTGACACCTCACTATTTGTAAGGAAGCAGAAGGCTGTAACTATTTATGTTCTTGTCTATGTTGACGACATCATAATCACTGGCAAACATCCATAAGTGATCAAATTTGTCATCAGTTCCTTGGCAGCTAGATTTTCGTTGAAAGATCTTTGCAATTTGAACTACTTCTTGGGTATTAACATTAAGCACATACCAGATGATCTCATTCTTTCTCAATCAAAATACATTCTGGAAATTCTTTTGGAACTGGATATAGAAAATTGCAATGGTGTTTCTACTCCCATGTGTTCCAGTGTACCACTTCGAGTGGCTGACGGTTCGCCATTTACTAATGCAACGCGCAACCGGTGTACCCTTGGTAAATTGCAGTATTTGTCCCTCACACGGCCTGACATATCTTATGCAGTTAATAAATTGTCCTAATTTATGCATGTCCTGACTGATGAACATTGGAAAGCAGTTAAAAGAGTTCTACGGTATCTCAAAGAAACTGCAAGTTCAGGACTTCGCATCATTCGCATCTCTGACTCTAATTTGTATATGTATGCTGATGCGGACTGGGCTGATCCGAATGACTGAATCTCTACATCAGGTTACATTCTTTCTTTGGACCAAATCCAATCAGTTGCTCATAAAAAACAACAACGTGCATTAGCTCAATTATCCACCAAGGCAGAGTACAAATCTGTCGCCAATGCAATTGCAGAGCACACTTGGGTGAGAAACTTACTTCATGAGTTACATGTCACCATTTCGATGACGACAACAATCTACTCTGACAATGTTGGAGTGACTTATTTATCTCACAACCTAGTGTTTCATACCCGTATGAAACATGTTGTTGATTTTGCATATGCATGTGACCAGGTTCAAGATCATCGAGTTCATGTTACTCATACTCATGCTTGTGATCAACTTGCTGATACATTCGCCAAGCCATTGCCTAAATCAACATTTACTAGGTGTCGTTCCAGGTTAGGCATTGTTGCACCTTGCCTAACTTGAGGGGGTGTATTAACTATATCTGTTAGTTACAGTAACTATATCTGCTGGTGTAGTAACTGATCATAGTATTTATTGTATTAACCTGTTACTAGTTTGAATAAGTCTCCTACTGTGTGGAGCACATTAAGGATTAGTTATAGTTCCTATTATCTTGAATTAGTTAGCTGTAGATCATGTGCAGGTGGTGGCCTGCATTTTAGCATCAGTTGGTTGAAGATTATGTATATAATAGCTTGCTGCCAGACTTAATAAAAATTATCTTTTGACCGTCTCATCTTAATCTTTATATTGCACCAGCTCTCAGAACACCTCATGTACGGATGCCTTCGATGGAACAACCTGCTTCTTTATCTCAATGTGACCAACTTCCTGAGTTAAATAATTCTTTGAACTCACCAAATATTGAAGCCCCTAATTCTCCTCATGGAAGCAACTCTTATACAATGCAAGCTAGCAACAACAGTTCATCCATGCAAGCTAGCAGCAACAATTCATCAATGAAAGTTGGCAACAACAACACATCAAGTCCTCCCTTGTCCAATATTCCAGGTAATGACCTCTTTGTGGGACTTCCCTCTTTACCTTGTGTTGCATCTTTGCCTGAAGTCGATCCTATCGAACCCATAGCTCCTACTTCGCCAGATATGCAAATAGAAAATACTCACCTAATCCTCACCCGAGCTAAAATGCAAACTTTGCCTAATCCTACCTTTCAATCCCTCAGTTACACAACTTCCTTACATCCTGAAGTCACTAAACCAAAATCAATTAAATCCACTCTTTCTAAGCCACACTGGTTGACTACTATGCATGAAGAGCTCTCAGCCCTGAAATCTAGTGGCACATGGATGTTGGTACCTCGGCAACCTCATATGAACATTATTGGCTTTAGATGGGTGTTCAAAACAAAACTAAAGCTGGATGGGTAAGTGGAGCACTTTAAGGCTCTTCTCGTAAGGTTACAATCAAATTGCTTGTATCGACTTTGATGACGCTTTTAGTCCCATGTTCAAAGCTACAACCATTCGCACTGCGTTGTAAACACCCTACATTGGGAGATTAATTGGACGTCAAGACTATTTGTTTTACATGGCGATCACAAGGAAACTGTTTTCATGGAGTAACCTCCGGGTTTTGTTGATCCGGTCCATCCGAATCATGTATACCTACTTAAGGAAGCTTTATATGTTCTCAAGCAAGTACCCAGAGCTTGGTTCCAAAAGTTTAGCTCTTACCTGTTTCATCTCGGTTTCACTTGTAGCAAATCTGATCCGTCTCTATTCGTCCTACATTCTTCTTAAGAAACTATATTGCTACTACTTTATGTTGATGATATAGTGTTAACTGGCAACAATCCTGTACTTCTTTGACAGTTTACTTGCGAGCTTCAATCACATTTTGCAATGAAGGATCAAAGAGGTCTCCATTATTTTCTTGGTCTTGAGGTCCATCGCAGCACGGCTGGACTATTCCTTAGCCAGCGTAAGTATATCTCTGATATTCTCCATCGCACAAAGATGCAACATGCCCGACCTATTCACATTCCACTATCTCTCAAGCATAATCTCCATGATTCCACATGTTCTATCGTCAATGCTACTGAATATAGAAGCATTGTGGGTGCTTTGCTATATCTTAATCTCATTCAACCTGAGATATCCCGTGCTGTAAATATCTTCTGTTCCAGTTTATGCATTGCCTGGCTGAAGTTTACTGGTCTGGCATGAAACGAGTTCTTCATTATATTGCTGGCACTCCCCTTCTCGGTCTACGTTGTTCCTCCCAATCTTATCTCAACTTGATAGGGTTCTCCGACGCTGACTAGGGTGGTTTCCCCATCTCTCAGAAATCCACCACAGGCGTTTGTGTTTTACTTCGCTCCAATTATATTAGATGGTCTTCAAAGAAACAAAATACAGTTGCTCGATCTAGCATAGAGGCTGAGTATCATTTGTTAGCATCTTTAGCTGCTGACCTCACATGGGTGACGTAAATTTTGAAGGATATTGGGATCTCATAGTCTCATCCTCCTTTGTGGTTCACAGACAGTATTAGTTCCCTTCACCTTACAGTTCATCCGGTAATGCATGCTCATACGAAGCATGCCGAGCTTGATTATCATTTGGTGCAGGAAAAAGTTGTCCAAGGTGCTATGGTGACAAGGTTCAAACCTTCATTGCAACAGATTGTGGATATATTCACCAAATTACCGTTGCCTAAACATCAGTTTCATGTCTTAAGGTCCAAGCATGGAGTTGACAGAATCCCACCACCAGCTTACAGGGGGAGTGATAAACAACATGAACAAAAATAGAATGTATACCGTAGATCTGTATAGAATGTATAGGACTATAGGAGCACCTCTACATAATTGATGTTCTTTAGGAATACAGCTACATAATAGTTGGGATATAGAGGAAGTTGGAATATAGTAGGAATCTACTAATACTTTGTGTATAAATAGGTAATCTGGTTACGTAGAACAATAATAAGAAAGCTTGCAACTCTTAGTTGTGTTCTAGCAATTATTTTCTTCAGCTATCTTTGCTTTGATATTCACATATGACCATAATGAGAATGTTCTCCACCGAGAATTGGTGTCCATCCACCAACACGGTCTCTACTTTCACCGGAAAGTTTTATATATATATATATTGAGAACCATTGGAGGCCTTCCTGTTCATGGGTCCTTTTATGATGAAGTTATACCCTCGGCTAAGGAGTTGATTCATGTAAATGACCAAGGGAAGTCTTTTTTTCCCGGGAAGCTGCTCTTACTTGTTTTAGCGTTTTACCAACTTATAAAAGGTGTCATTGATGAAGTTCCCTTTTGTGATTGGACAAAGTTTTGGTTTCGAGGGCCAAGAAAATTTGAGCCTTCCCTAAAGACATCTAGAACCAGGAAAAGCCAAGGATGAATCATGATTATTCAGGGAACATCGACATGAGTTTTTTTTACCACGAACTGAAGAGGAAAATGCCCCTTTTGTCGAGCTAGGCGTGGAAGAATCACTCAAAGATGAGACTTATTTGGTGGCTTTCCTTGCGTGTTGACTCCGTAAAATTTTTGCTTCCCAACAAGAAGGTTGATTGTGTTCGTGCTAGTGTCTTCAAAGTTGCAAAATTGATGACTCATGGAGAGAAAGTTTCTTTGGTGGTGTAACATCCGGTAAGTTGAAATAACTATGAAAAAGCTTGAAATTGGAAATAGTCATTTTTGGAAAAATTCAAAATCTGGAAATTTGGTTAAGTGTGGGAAATCAGTGAGTTTTGGCCAACTTTGAGCAGTCATAAATCCTAGCTCAGGATGATTTAGGAGTAGTTCCAGTTATTTTTGGAAAGCCCTTGGAATGATCTTTCCAACGCCACCGAGTTTGCTCGATTCCGAGTTTGTATGAGCGAGTTATGCCCT
>JAJONQ010050336.1:0-19932 GCA_036250385.1 Solanum microdontum
ATATCCATTGCGAGGCCCATGGGGAAAAGACAAGAGGGCTCGACATCTACGTAGCTACAATGGGTTTCATTTAAGAGGCAGGAAGTGATATGATAGACTTTGACAAAGGTTTCAAGAAGGTTAGTCTAGTTGGCATGTCTAGGCCTCACTTCATGATTTATAGGGTGATCAATACAACTAGGGTGCTATTGGTATGTGTGATAGTATATGGGATTAAGAGTTAAGTGGTTCAGGTCATGGTGTCCTTTACGTTATGAGCTAATCTTCAAAAGGTTTCTATGAATGTGGGAGTGTGATCACTGGTACAGGGATGGTCCCTACCGAAGGATGATTGCACGTGACTCACATTCAGCTAGACCAGTTGAAGTGGTAGCACGTCCATCAAGAGGTGGTGCCTAGGGTTAGGAACGACGTGGAAATCATTAAGGAACACAAAGTGGACCTGGGAGAAAAGTCTGGTGATAGGGTTTATGCTTTGTGTAGAGACGATGTCACGACCCAACCCATCGGGCCGTGCGGGCACCTACTCTAACACCAAAATAGGAGAACCCTTGATTTCTAAACGGTGAAAAATATTTGGAAGATTAAGAAAACTGGATATAAAAGGAATTTCATGGGATATTTATATTATAAGGAGTTCAAACAATCCAAAGTTATATTTGCAAAATAAATAACACCCCAGACATCTGGCCGAAACAGCTACAACAACTTCTAAGACTACATGATATAAAATACAGTACTAATGACACAGCTCCCACCATAGGGAAGAAAGAGTAGAATTTGTTGGAGATTGTCTTCATCTTCACCTATGAAACATCATTGACCCTGCAACCACACTATGCCAAAATGTATAGCAAGAGTAGTATCAGTACAAACCACATGTACTGGTGGGCATCATCGGTCAACCCAATGCCTACCACATAATATAAAGAAATCAACCTGCAGGAAATATGCAATACGACAGTACAGCCCTAAACCTTTATCCTCTTGCCTTTACCATTCCCGTAAACCTTAAACATACTAGTACACTTGACTCTAACCTATTTCTTAAAATTAATTTTTCACATTCTAACCTTTGGAGGTCTGGTTTTTAAATAAAAAATAATTTTGAGGAATATAATTTTTTTAAAAATTCAATAAAAGAATAGCTTGGATATGTTATAAAATCAAGTGAGTGAATTTATTTAATTTGGTTTGGAGTAAAAAATAGGACCAACAATAAAATAGCACGTAAAATTTACATATAATTTTAATGCAGTGTTGACAATAAGTCAAGAGATATGCCTGAACCTAAAATGTAAGTAGATGGGTATTTCTAACAAAACAGAAGATATAAACTATGTTTTGTACTTTTGTGATAATATAGGTCCAATTTCTACCTTTTTCTGGATAAACTAACATATCTATGAAGTCTATGAGTAAAAAACATTCGCTATACGTCCTTTTTTAGAATTGATTTTTCATAACCATTAACCATAATAACCATGTGTTTTCGGCTTGCCTGAGAGGGAGGTTGCGAAACCAAGACCACTAGAGTGTTAGCCTAAGGAGTGAGTCAACATGAGGTTCAGCCCGAGAGGGTGAGCCCTAGTCCCATATCCTAAGACTCAGCTCGAGAGAGTGAGTGGGGTAAGGCGTAGGCTGGCCTTTATGCAGCAAATGGGTGTCCGAAAGGAACGCATTTGAAATGGGGTAAGTTGCCCGAGAGGGAACTTATTTCCATCTAAAGCTTACCCTAGTCACTATTATCTTGCAAAATTCCTATCGAAAGGATGTATTGAACGATTTATCTCAACTTGTATTGCGGTCACACCCTAAGAACTTTTCCCCATACTTGATTTTATTGTTATATTTGTTGTTTTTACTACTTGTGACCAAACCCCCAATTGATATTTGATACTTTCGTGTCACCCCCTTTAATTTACTATGTTTTTAATCGTTAATGTCTTTAGCTACGACTAATTAGAGATAAACTTTATTTTTCTATTAATTCTCAAAACCACTCCCTTGGGACACGACCCCAACCTTTAGTTGGATTAGTATATTATCGACGATCGTAGACACTCATACCGTAGGTTAGTGTCGTTGGTCACGATAAGCATCAGATGTGAATGAACATTTTTAATATGATTACAAATTAATATTCCCAACTCTATTAATATAAAATTTAGGTAAAAAGTAAACATTGCGAATTAGTATTGATATACCCCCTCGTTAATAAAACAGGCCCACATATACTCTTACTTTACACAAATAAGTAGATATACCCTTTTCGACGGAAGTAACCAAAAAAAAAAAAAATCTTGAATTCCTAGTAAAATAAAATCTATAGAGAAGAGTATTTGACCTATTTGACAAAGATCAAGGGTATGTCTGATCTAGTATACAACGTAATTTTTGTCTTAAAAAAAATATATGAGGACAAAGACTTATTACCACAAACATCAAGTGTTATTAAATGCCCTCAAATTCTCCAACGAGGGAGGGAAAATAAATTGAAATTAGAGATAAAATAGGAAAATTAGAGCTTTTGACATGATAATAAATAAGGAATAGAGTTGTAGAAATCTTTCTTGTATTGGCTGACTTGATATAGGATTGGGGGCTAGTATGAATTTTGTGTTATCGATTTGGTTCTACAGAACCTATAAATAATACATATAACTTTTAATTATTTAGGAAGAAAAAATTTGAAAAAATTATTCTCTTTTGAATCTATTCCTTAATTTTGACAAATTGAAAAAAAAAAGTGTTTTATCAAATTTTATTAACTCTTTTGCTTTCTCAATTGTCAATACTAAAATGTTTTAACAATTTTCAATGATAAATAAACAATAAAGTAAAAAAATATTAAGGAAAACATAATAATTAATGAGTAGTTTTCTTAAAATAATAATATGAATTTCTGTATCTTTGAAAAACAAACATTAAAACCTAACCCAAAATTGCTCAAATTATTCATGCATCTCAGAGAACAAATTTTAAAAAATATTGAGTGAGTATCTTAGTTAAATGGAACCGTACCACAACTTGAGCAACACTAATTATTGGCACATACAGAACTATTTCGCGACAAGTGTTAATTTCAAGATTTGAGGAAGCCATGTATATATGGAGATGTAAAGAAATAAAATTTATTCAAGACAAATCTCAAGAACGAGAGGTGAGAAGAATATGGCTTGAGGATTAAGTAGCAAGGTATATATATAGATAATCAAAATTAGAAGAGACAAAATTTTATTAAATACAAATGAGGTTACAATTAATATAATCATTTATGTTGAATATGGTCTTTTGAAAATATGATAATTTTCTTCTCCATATTTGGACTTTTTTAAAAATTGAAATCTGGTCAATTTCTTATTTATTGCTTTAGCATGTATATAATATGACAATTTATCATAATTTATCTTTTTATGTTAACATTTCTAATAGGGTAATATACACTTGTTGTCCATTTTTGAGATTATTAAAAATCAAAATTTTAAAGTTGAACTTTAAGTATCTCACATTTGGTTACTTCACAACATTCACTTTAGATACACTATACCGTTTAGACTGTTAAGTTCGTATGATTTATAGGTTAATATATACTATTTGAGTTGAATTTCACTTAAAGTCAAGTTATTAATTTTTTATATATATTTATGAAATTCGTAACGACATAGAACATATGATTTCCAATAAATTTTTTGATGCATGAAGAACGCAAAACACTTTATAAAATAAGCTCGTGTTGTGTCAAAGATAATATGGAAATATATCTTCTCCAAAGGTATTAGTACAATCAATGTTCAAATGATTCTTGGCTTAACACTATTAAGGCGAATTAATATATTAGATTGAGATGGTTATAAACCACAAGCGATTGACTCAAAATGTAAGCAACTAGAATTAATTATGAAATAATTGACTGTCGATCAACAATAATTTATCAATGAGAGGAGTTAAGTCAATATTGAAATTACTACCATAATCGAGCTTCTGAACTTGAAGGGTCTAGTCAAAGCTCGAGCTGGTAATGATCTTAATAAGAACTTAATGAACTTATGGGCACTTGCAAGTCACTTTAGATACCCGGAGTTAGTCAAGCTACCACCCTTTCCGAGGTTGTTCCTAGTGTAACTTTCTAGAGAAACAACACTGCGGTTGTAACACCTCACAACTCTAGTCTTAGAATGTCACAACTCGAAGTCGGGCCATGATAGCATCCACTACAATCCATCGACTGGACAAGCCTAAACATAAGACACAAAATGGGGAAGACATAATCTAAGTAGAACATATGCAATACAAGCGGAAATACATGAATAAAGTATATAGAAAGAAGGGCCATACCATATATTTATATATGCAGTACAATAAAAAATATATAAAATAGGACCAAAAGTCACCAAAAGACAAACTAACACAAGATACCAATCCCTGGGACTTGGTTTTACCAATAGAGGAGCTACTATGGACAGAACGTCATATATATATATATAGAGAATTAACTAATCCAAAATGAAAGTCACTACAAAGGTAGGACAACAAAAAGTATCTCAATGCTGGGAGCACACCAAAATCCAAGTCTGGAACGGCCACGGTAGATCCAAATGCTCACTACTGAGGGTGGCTCGAACTGGGAGTTGCATCACAAAAGATGCAAAAGTGCAATATGAGTACCAAACATAGGGTACTCAATACCATCATGGGTCGATCGAGCTCAAAAAGATCAAATATAAATAAAAAGCACGATGAACTAACAAAGTAAGGGCAAGCTAAGGAAAAAACAAGATAATAAAGGAGAACATGTAAGATAGTATCAACAACCAATAAGAATACAAAAAAACCAAAAAACCAATTCACTTAAAGGTAACTCATGCAATGCTTCAATTTCAATTTCCAAACAAAGATATATCATAAGGCTGGAAGATACATCAAGCCGCCTGGAGTAGTACCTCAAGCTAAATCATGAGGTAATAACCTGGATATATGTATTAGGGGCCACCTGATATGGCATGTCGAGTTTACCCATAACCAAGATATTTACGGGCTGCCTGAAATGATGCTTCAAGTTGATCAACAACGTAAAGCAAAAGTAAATTATAGCCCAACCAAGCTATTGGGCTGGCCGGAATCATACATCAAGCAATTAGGAATATGAGCAACTAAAACATGCGAAAAATCAAATAAAGGACTTTTTACCACTTTTTTTCCACACAAGTCCCAAGGATTTCCAACTTATTAATAATAACCTCATTTTTGACAACAAAGTCATTCCTTTCTTAAAATTCATGCAAATAGAAACTCCACAAAAGCATAATCACAATCAAGTCATGGCATACACACAAAATCGGGAAGAATACCTGTCACATCACAAGAGTACTAAACTGGGACTCCTGCTAATTCAAGCTCACAGCCCTAGACCAAATTTCAATAACAATCAATGAAGAAGCACAGCTCACGGATATACATACCATCAGTCAAACCAACCCAAAACAATCAAACACCACGCTACCCTATGTTTGATGCCACCTACGACTAAGGTCTTAGGATACTACTCACACAAGGATCTCCTAAACTGAAGCCTCTCCGACTAGACTTAAGTTAAGCCAACTAACTTATGTCCATAACTACCCAAGGATCAATAAAGCTCAATAACCTACTGGCTAAACCTAAATAATGCGATGCTACCCAATTATACTCAACCTAAATAAGCCAAGTCTAAGAGAAAGGAAGCCATAACCTACATCCAGGCCGAAAACCATAAGCAAACTATGACTCTGGTGGTTTTCCCTTCCAAAGAGCCTCAGATTCTGCCAAAATATCAAGAAAACAATAAGCAACTTAATATGAGTCCAGCGATATCCATATCACTAACCCGAAAAAATAGCCTAGAAATTGGGCCTTAAACAGCCCATGAATCAACAGAACCAAAATAGGAAAGGAAAACCATCATATTGTCCTCATTGGGATAATGATGAAAACTCCAAAAGATTGGCGCAAACGGGACTCAATTCAGACCTTAAATGGCCAGAATACAATACTTTCAAGTTAAAAATTTAAGGAATTTGATGTCAAAAACGAAATTGGATTATGAAATTAATGACATAAAAGCGTAGATGATATGGAAAGGAAGAGAATTACCTTTGAAGCGTAGAAATTGGCCAAGAAATTCTCCAAATCACCTCAAACCGAGCTCACAAAGAGTTGGGTTTCTTTGTGGAGAGAAATAATGAAAAGAGGGATTTTAACCCAGTGATCTTCGCAAAAGAAAACCAAAGTTTGCTTAAGCTAACTTCGCTTAAGGGGCCAAATGGTCGAAAAAGCAAGAGTCCGCCTAAGAGGCGCCCTTTGCTTACGAGGTCTTCCCAAAAGCTAAGGTTGGGTCACTTAACCGACCCCTGCCCCTCTGACGCCCTTCGCTTAAGAGACCAATAGTTTGCTTAACTCGTCACACCAAAGCTAACCACGCTGACATAGTTTGATTTTGAGCATGTTTACCATTTTGAGAAAAACTAAAATGCCATAACACTTAATTGCACCAACTGAAAACAAAATCTTGAAAAACCAATCCAATCATCACTTCAGACCAAAATAATCCTTTTGGAGCTGGTGGAACTGGTAGAATTTTGATCCGACATCAAAATCTCAGAATGTAGACTAAAGTCAATTATTTCAAGTATAAAGCTTTTAAAACTCAAAACTCACACCAAACTCAACTGAACACCTCTAGGAGCATGCCACCAAACCCAACACCACACACAAGATATATAGAAGCTATAAGAAGGGGTAAAATAGAAAAAGCACATAGAGAACATAGAAATGGCCCCGCGGGTCATTACAACAAATACGATTAAAAAGACATTTGTTCGTGAAAGTAAAACAAAGGCAATACCTAAAGGATCAAAGAGATCAAGATATCGGGTCTTTATATCAAGCTTGGTATCCCTAGTAGCCTCCTCGACTAGACGGTGCCTCCTCGACTAGATGGTGCCTCCATTTAACCTTCACTGATGGGATCTCCTTAGACCACAACTTTCTAACCTGCCTGTCCAGAATGGCCACAGGCTCCTCCTTAAAACTCGAAGTCTCATCAAGCTGAACCAACTTCCACCAAAGCATGTGAGACTCATCAGGAACATACCGCCTCAACATAGAGACATGAAACACATGCTAAACACTAGAAAGAGCTGGAGGTAAGGCTATCTCAAAAGCCACCTCTGACCTCCCGTAGAATCTCATAAAGACCGATAAACATGGGGCTAGGCTTTTCCCTCCTTCGAAACCTCATCACCCCTTTCATGGGCGACACCCAAAAGAACACAAGATCACCTACGAATAACTCTAAAGGTCACAGTCTTCGATTCGCGTGGCTATTCTGCCTACTCTGGGTAGTATAGAGTAGCTCCTGGATCACAAAGACACTATCCATAGAATCTCTTAATATGTCAGTGCCCCATGGACTAACCTCAAAAGCATAAAACCAGGCCACTGTTGAAATACATCTCCCACCAAACCACCGGGCTGTGCGGGCACCTACTCTAACACCTAAATAGGAGAACCCTTGATTCCCAAACGGTTAAAAACATTCGAAAGATTAAGCAAACTGGATATAAAAGGAATATCATGGGATTTTTATATTATAAGGAGTTCAAACAATCTAAAGTTATATTTGCAAAATAAATAACACCCCAGGCATCTGGCCTAAACAGGTACAATAGCTTCTAAGACTACATGATATAAAATACAGTACTAATGATACAGCCTCCACCATAGGGAAGGAAGATTAAAAGTTGTTGGAGATTGTCTTCGTCTTCACCTATGAAACATCACTGACAATGCAACCACACTATGTCAAAAGGTATAGCAAGAATAGTATCAATACAAACCACACGTACTGGTAGGCATATTTGGTCAACGCACTGCCCACCGCACAATATAAAGAAATCAACCTGCAGGAATTATGCAATAAGACAGTACAACCCTTATCCTTTATCCTCTTGCCTTTACAATTCCCGTATACCTTAAACATACAAGTACACTTGACTCCAACCCCCTAGTCTATCACCCTGCTCGCTCTGTTCTTGATCATAGCTTAACCACTTTATCTCATAGAGGAGTTCCTAACTACAACTACTACAAACTCGACTAACCACTTACGATATGCCCTCACTTTTTCTGCATCACAATTCTACCCTTGACAACATGGTATACTCTATCAAGACTCGCTAATCATTTCAAATACGAATCCCTTTCCCAAGGTAGGACCTAACTACTTTAGGCATCATGAACACTACCCCACTTCTCATTATTTAAGAACATTGCCAACCCCTCTTACAATAGCCAATATTAACACATGTACCGTCGGTCTAAACTTACCAGACTTCATACCGATTGGGCCTGATCATTCTCAGTTAATTCTAGTAAACGAGACATAAACAATTAATCACAACACAATAAACACACATATACATGACGGATAATTAAATTATCATTTTACGAGTAACCTATAATTTCCCAATATCGATGATAGGTAAATATGGATATAGTAATCACAAGTGGTTCTCTCAAGGAACCCATACCCAAACTATGAGTTTTTCAGAACGTGACACCCGATCTAATATATATGTGTCAGAACGTGACACCCGGTCCAATATAAATGTCGGAACGTAACACCCGATCCAATATATGTGTCAGAACGTGTTACCTGATCCAATGTACATGTCGGAACGTGACACCCGGTCAAGTCAGCACAGCCACAACCATAATGAACAGTTCATATAGTTACATAGTCAAGTAACATGTTCATGGCATGTAATTATCCATACTTAGTCGTTCCATTAGGTTTGATTTTTGTTTCTCTATTCCCATACATGTACGCATACAATAGGGACATTAACAATCATATATAACACATACAGAAAGTCGAACTGTCACCTAACCTTCGTTCACATGATAAGGCTTTTCCCCACGATACCTATCATATTTAATAACTAGGGTACATGTACAACCGTCCCTTTTTCCATGCCCGAAGGCCTAAAAAGGAATTATACCGTCAATTAGCAGTATATTATGCAGTAAGCAAAAATTTATGACTGTTCAATTGAGTAAGCCTAGCCTACTATTTTCCGAGCAGCTATAGAGGGCTTGTAGCTCCAATCTTGTCTTTCGAAAAATGAGATGGTGAATTTGGCCAAAAATAAGCAAGTTGTCATCAACCTTGATCTAGAAATCTATTTCTCCTTCCTTCCCAAGCGTAGAGCAGCCTTTTGAGAGTTTGTGGGGGTGATCCTTTCCTCTTTTTGACACTTAGGGAAAAAGTAGAAAATAAGAATTTGCCTTATTAAGTTCTGCCCCCCGTCCAACCCGCTCTAGCGCTCCCCTCCCGCTGGGGCGCCGCCGCCGTAGAGGCATCATCCCGCTATGGCGGGACAGTAAGGCCTAGCTATGCATGATGTTTTTGCCCTTCATAAGTAATGATGGTTCGAGTCATTACAGTAGATACTAATTTACCCCTCATTCGTCCCTGCACGACCAGAGGAGGAGTAAGCACAAATTTATTTTAACTACTTCGAAACTAACGGATCGGCCCATCATGGGATAGCGAAAGATAGTGGTTCCCAAGGTCTACTCAAAGAAAGGATCTTTGTCCACATAACCAGCTAGGGAAATGAGGAAACACATAGAGAAAGACTGACGCGTCAACTTAACTGACCTGACCCCGCTAGAGTGGTAGGTTTCCCGCTGAGGAATGGCCACTGTGGCGGGACCCTTCTCAACGTGGCGGGAAATCAGGAACAATTTAGAAGGGGAAAAGAGGAATGGTTTCCCTATTTCCTCCCCTACTCACTTTGAAAACACCAAAACTCTCTCAATGGCTTTGCTCCGAACGTCAATCTCAAGGTAATTTTCTTGCTCCCTACTCTATCTACTTCAATACTTGCCATAACAACAATTGTATGAAAGGAATCAGTTGAGTTGAATGGCCTTGGGGTAGTTTTCAAAATGTTTACATGGGTTACTTGATTCAATAAGAAAAACATAGCATGGACACTTCCCTTACGTTCACAACCTTCTGAGAATAAGGATTTCATGATAAAATAGCCGAAACAGTTCCAAAATGGGTGGGGGAAGGTGAATAATTTATTGGTGTAAAACTTGAATTCGGGCACCATTTAGTGGTTGAATTGTTAAGATCTTTGCATATTTAGGTACTAGGCAACTCTTGGAACACTGATTTGGTAAAATTTTGTTAAAAACGATGTTTTAGGGTGAAGGGACGCCATGATCATGCCCTGAAGTTCATCCTAGCGACCTTTATTCTGCCGTGGTGGGGCCGCTCTAGCGGGATATTTGCCGCTCTACCTGGATCTTGCGGAAAAGTGGCTTTTTTCCACTTCAAATAGATTTTTTTTCCTTTTCTTTCCCCTGGATTGACTAATTCCATGAATTCCTAACATGTACGTTTCATGAAATTGACTCATTGAAAATAAAAGTGTTTTATCAAATTTTATTAACTTCTTTGCTTTCTCAATTGTCAGTACTAAAATATTTTAACAATTTTCAATGATAAAGAAACAATAACGTAAAACAATATTAAGCAAAACATAATAATTAATGAATAGTTTTCTTAAAATAATAATAAGAATTTCTGTATCTTCGGAAAAACAAACATAAAAACCTAACCCAAAATTGCTCAAATGATTCATGCATCTCAAAGAACAAATTAAAAAATATTGAGTGAATATCTTAGTTAAATGTAACCGTACCACAACTTGAGTAACACTTATTAATGGCACATACAGAACTATTTCGCGACAAGTGTTCATTTCAAGATCTGAGGAAGCCATGTATATATGTGGAGATGTAAAGAAATAAAATTTATTCAAGATAAACGTCAAGAACGAGAAGTGAGAAGAATATGGATTGAGTATTAAATAGTGAGGTGTATAATAGATAATCAAAATTGGAAGAGACAAAATTTTATTAAATACAAATGACGTTATAATTAATATAATGATTAATGTTGAATATGCTCTTTTGAAAATATGATAATTGTATTCTCCATATTTAGACTTTTTTTAAAATTGAAATCTGGTTAATTTCTTATTTATTGCTTTAGCATGTATATAATATGACAATTTATCATAATTTATCTTTTTATGTTAACATTTCTAATAGGGTAAGATACACTTGTTGTCCATTATTGAGATTATTAATAATCAAAATTTTAAAGTTGAACTTTAAGTATCACACATTTGCTTACTTCACAAAATTCACTTTAGAGTTTAGATACACTATACCTTTTAGACTATTAAGTTCGTATGATTTATAGGTTAATATATACTATTTGAGTTGAATTTCACTTAAAGTCAAGTTATTAATTTTTTATATATATTTCTAAAATTCGTAATGACATAGAACATATAATTTCAAATAAATTTTTTGATGCATGAAGAACGCAAAACACTTTATAAAATATGCTCGTGTTGTGTCAAAGAAAATATGGAAATATATCTTCTCCAATGGGATTAGTACAATCAATGTTCAAATGATTCTTGGCTTAACACTATTAAGGAGAATTAATATATTAGATTGAGATGGTTATAAACCACAAGCGATTGACTCAAAATGTAAGCAACTAGAATAAATTATGAAAAAATTGAGTGTCGATCAACAATAATTTATCAATGAGAGGAGTTAACTCAATATTGAAATTAGTACCATAATCGAGCTTCTGAACTTGAAGGGTCTAGCCAAAGCTCGAGCTTGTGATTATCTTAATCAGAACTTAATGAACTTATGGGCACTTGCAAGTCACTTGAGATACCCGGAGTTAGTCAAACTACCACCCTTCCGAGGTTGTTCCTCGTGTCACTTTCTAGAGAAACAACAATATGGTTGTAACACCTCACAACTCTACTCTTAGAATTTCACCACCCGAAGTCGGGCCATGATGGCATCCCCTACAATCCACCGACTGGACAAGCGTAAACCCAAGACACAAAATGGGGAAGACATAATCTAAATAGAATAGATGCAATAAAAGTGGAAAGACTTGAATAAAGTATATAGAAAGAAGGGCCATACCGTATATTTATATATGCAGTACAATACAAAATATATAAAATAGGCCCAAAAGTCACCAAGAGATAAACTAACACAAGATACCAATCCCCGGGACTTGGTGTCACCTATAGAGGAGCTACTATGGACAGAACGTCATATATATATATATACAGAGAAATAACTAATCCAAAATACAAAATGAAAGTCACTACAAAAGGAGGACAACAACAAATATCTCAATGCTGGGAGCTCAGCACAATCCAACTTTGGAACGGCTACGGGAGATCCAAATAATCACTACTGAGGGTGGCTCAAACTTGGAGCTGCATCACAAAAGATGCAAAAGTGCAGTATGAGTACCAAACATAGGGTACCCAGTATGCATCATGGGTCAATCAAGCTCAAAATATCAAATGTAAATAAAAAGCCCAATGAGCTAACAAGGTAAGGGCAAGCTAAGGTAAAAACAAGCTAATAAAGGAGAACATGTAAGATAGTATCAACAGCCAATAAGAATACAGACAAACCAAAAAACCAACACACTTAAAGGTAACTCATGCAATGCTTCAATGTCAATTTCCAAACAAGTATATATCATAAGCCTCGAAGAATACATCAATCCGCTTGGAATGGTACCTCAAGTTAAACTATGAGCTAATAACCTGTATATATGTATCAAAGGGCCACCCGATATGGCACGTCAAGTTTACCCATAACCAAGATATTTACGGGCCACCCGAAATGATGCTTCGAGTTGATCAACAACGTAAAGAAAAAGTAAATTGTAGCCCAGCCAAGCTATTGGGCTGCCCGGAATCATACATCGAGCAAATAGGAATATAAGCAGCTAAAACGTGCGAAAAATCAAACAAAGGGTTTTTACCACGTTTATTCCACACAAGTCTCAAGGACTTCAAATTTATTAAGAATAACCTCTTTGTTTAACAACAAAGCCATTCCTTTCTTAAAATTCATGCAAGTAGAAACTCCACAGAAGCATAATCACAATCAAGTCATGGCATACATACAAAATCGGGAAGAATACCTGTCACATCACAAGAGTACTAAACTAGAACTCCTGCTAATTCAAGCTCACAGCCTTAGGCCAACATTTGAATAACAACCAATGAAGAAGCACAACTCATGGAAATACATACCATCAGTCAAACCAATCCAAAACAATCAAACACCACACTACCCTATGTTTGATGCCACCTAGGACCAAGGTCTTAGGATAATACTCACACAAGGATCGCCTAAACTGAGGCCTCTCCGACTAGACTTAAGCTAAACTAACTAACTTATGTCGATAACTACCCAAGGTTCAATAAAACTCAACAACCTATGGGCTAAACCTAAATCATGCGATGCTACACAATTATACTCAACCTAAATAAGCCAAGTCTAAGAAAAAGGAAGGCATAGCCTACATCAAGGCTGAAAACCACACACAAAGTATGACTCCGGTGCTTTTCCCTTCCAAAGAGCCTCAAAATGCTTCCAAGCTATCAAGAAGACAACAAGCAAGTTAATACGAGTCCAACGATACCCATATCACTAACTCAAAAAAATAGCCCAGAAATTGGGCCTAAAACTACCCATGAATTGACACAACCGAAATACGAAAGGAAAACCATCATATTGTCCTCATTGGGATAATGATCACATCCCCAAAAGATTGGCCAAACGGGACTCAATTCAGACCTTAAATGGCTAGAATACAATACTTTAAAGTTTAGAATTTAATGGATTTGATGTCAAAAACAAAATTGGATTACGAAATTAATGACATAAAAGCGTAGACGATATGGAAAGGAAGAGTATTACTTTTGAAGCGTAGAAATTGCCGAAGAAATTCTCTAAATCACTTCTAACCGAGCTAACAAAGAGTTTGGTTTCTTTGTGGAGAGAAATAATGAAAAGAGGGAGTTTAACCAAGCAATCTTGGAAAAAGCAGACCAAAGTTAGCTTAAGCTAACTTCGCTTAAGCGGCCAAATGGTCGAAAAAGCAGAATCTGCCTAAGAGGCGCCCTTCGCTTACAAGGCCTTCCCAAAAGCCAAGGCTGGGTCTCTTAATCGACCCCCACCCGTCTGACTCCCTTCGCTTAAGAGACCAATTGTTTGCTTAAGTCGTCACACCATACACCAACAAAATTTCAGGAAAAACGCCAAGTGTTCAAATCTTCGAATAAGGCCTCGAAATTCATCCAATTTACAAACGATGCAAACCAACAGTGCAAACCATCTGGAAATAACATTTTGGACTCAACAAAATAGACGAAACAACCGTCCGAGGTCGTTTCAACAAAATGTTGGCCAAAGTCAATGCCTTAACAATTAAAACACCACAGAGCACCAAGAACCTATAAACTAACCCCGACACCCTCGTAACTAAAACCAAAGGATGTTCTAGACCAAACTTGGCATTCCAAAGCTAATCGCACTGACATAGTTTGATTCTAAGCATGTTTACCATTTTGGGCAAAACTCAAAAGCCACAACGCTTAATTGCACCAACTCAAAACAAAAGTTTGAAAACCCAAACCAATCATCATTGTAGACCAAAATAATCATTTGGGATTTGGTGGAACTGGCAAAATTATGATCTGACATCAAAATATCAGAATGTACACTAAAGTCAATTCTTTCAAGTATAAAACTTTTAAAAGTCAAAACTCACACCAAACTCAACCGAACACCTCTAGGAGCATGCCACCAAACCCAACACCACACACAAGATATATAGAAGCTACGGGAAGGGGTAAAATAGAAAAAGCACATAGAGAACATAGAAATGACCCCGAGGGTCATTACAACAAATACCATTAAAAGGACATTTGTCTGGGAAACTAAAACAAAGGAAATACCTCAAGGATCAAAGAGATCAAGATATCTGGTCCGTATATCAAGTTTGGTCTCCCAAGTAGCCTCCAAGACCAGACGGTGCCTCCATTTAACCTTCACTGACGGGATCTCCTTAGACCACAATCGTCTAACCTGCCTGTCCAGAATTGGCACAGGCTCCTCTTTAAAACTCAAAGTCTCATCATGCTGAACCAACTTCCACCAAAGCACGTGAGACTCATTAGGAACATACCACCTCAACATAGAGACATGAAACACATGATAAACAGTAGAAAGAGTTGGAGGTAAGTCTATATCATAAGCCACCTCTCTGATCTCCCTTAGAATCTCATAAAGACCTATAAACATGGGGCTAAGCTTTTCCCTCCTCCCAAACTTCATCACGCCTTTCATGGGAGATTCCCAAAAGAACACACGATCACCTACCATGAACTATAAAGGTCATAGTCTTCGATCTACATGGCTATTCTGCCTACTCTGGGTAGTATAGAGTAGCTCCTGGATCACATAGACGCTATCCCTAGAATCTCTCAATATGTCAGTGCCTCATGGCCTAACCTCAAAAGCATTAAACCAGGCCGCTGGAGAAATACATCTCCTACCATATAATAACTTGAATGGTTCGATCTAATTGCTCGAATGATAGCTATTATTATATGCAAACTCCACCAATGACAAAGACTAATCCCACTGGCCATCGATATCAAATATACAATCCCGAAGCATATCCTCCAAAATCTGAATAGTCCTCTCACACTAGCCATCGATCAATTGGTGAAAAGTTGTACGGAGCTCAACCTTGGTACCTAACTCCCTCTTAATAGACCTCTAGAAATGTGAATTGAACTAAGTACCACAATCTGAAATTGTAGAAAGTGGTACCCCATGCAAACAGACAATCTCTCTAAGGTAGATCTGAGCCAACCTCTATGAGGTGTAAGTAGTGTGAACTGGTAGAAAGTGAGCTGACTAGGTCAATTGATCAATGATGACAAAAATTGAATCAAAACCTTGGGAAGTACATGGTAATTCTACCACAAAGTCCATGGCTATACGCTCTCACTTAAACTCAGGAATAGGTAGCCACTGAATCAAACCATTTGGTTGTCAATTATTGTAATTTAACTAAAGTATCGAAGAATTCAATAGTTAGCAAACAATATGGGGGTGTGGGGATTGGAAATCGATGTCACATAGGGGTAATTGTTTTGCTCTATAGTGATGAAAATTCATGAATATGCTAAGTCATTTTCATCGATGCTAATGATCTTTCGATCTCAAAGAATCTATGCATAGAATCTTCTTTCACTCTCATCTAAATGTCAATCTAAACAACCCAATACTTTACTCTATTCTCTATTTCAAAAATAGGGCTAATAGATCCGATCCATAACCATTATTTTCAAGCAAGTTAGAAATATCAAACATAAATTGCTAGTATTAGACTATTTACCCACTCCAATCAGTCAGTTTCGAGAATCAACTGGAGATCAAAAGTAGGAATTAATTTTGCAACCTTAACCCATAAATTAACCCATGTTAATTAGACCAAATTCATAGAATCTTCTTTGGCTCTCATTTAAATGTCAATATAAACAACCAAATACCTTACTCTATTCTCTCTTTCAAGAATAGGGCAAATAGATCTGACCCATAGCCTCTATTTTCGAGCAAGTTGCAAACATCAAACCTAAATTGGTAGTATCACACTAATTACACACTTCAATCAATTTGTTTTGAGCATTGACCAGAGATCAGAAGTAGGAATTAAGTTTGCAATCGCAACCCAAACATTAACCCCATGCTAAGTAGACCAAATTCGTGTATGAACAACATCAAAATCAAGCATAGCTCAATACACTCTACATTAAATCATCACTCAATCCCATCATTACACCCATAGATATTGGATTTTAGACACCCATCACAAAAGGCAAAGAAAATATACATTTCATAAAAGCAGTTATGGGTAACATGAAATTAAGCAATTAGAAATAAACCCACTTTGGATTCAACTTCAATCTGTCAATTCAAGCACAAAGTTGTAAAACCCCCAAAAGCTAGAAAGTGCTCTTCACAAAAGTAAAGTGTTCTCTCTCTAGACTCTATTTCTCAGAAATCTTCATACACACTCTGCTATGATCTGATATTTCTCTCCTTTGGGATATTTATAATTTCCCAAAATAGTCCCAAAATCAAATACGTGACTCAATAGGTGACATTAGTCAAGCTCGCTGAAATCGTTTTGTGTATCGCCTCTTGTTCCTTAGCTCACCATTTTATGCTCTAGGCTTCTGGTGTTTGAACCTTAGTTGGTGAACTCGATTGAGTCAGCCTTTCATGTTCGGTGAATTGTTGAGTACCACCTTGGTTCGGCTTATGAGCAGCCACTCTTTTCTTTCCACACTTTCATTTTGGGTGATGTTCATCAAGGTCGTGTTTCTCATTCGGCGCAGCTCCTTGGCTACTTGAGTTTTTGCTTAACCTGATTTGATAGACATAAGTGCTATGCACTGTCATTTTGGCGAGGTCGTTTTCAATTGGCGATCCGCTCATCTTGTTAGGCAATCAACAATATATAGTTTTACAAATCTTTTTGAATTTTTTGTCCTTCTTTCAAAAATCAATCCTTCCCTTGTCCAATTTTTTTCATAGCTGCAAAACATCAACATTATATTAGAATAGGACAAAATTTGGCAATGAGGACACTAATTATTAAGCTAAATGGACCTCAAATGAGTGCAAATCTACTACTCGTCATGCCCTCTGCTTCAAGGCTTGTCAGAGTGTAGACTTTCTGAAATTCAAAGACAGGGCTTGAAGTACTCATTATTCCAAATTTGTGGAATTGTGACAGCAGATTTGAAGATTTGATCTGTGAGAGAAGAGATGAGGGGAAATTTTTTTCCCACTGAGCATGCCAAATTGTTTGCAATAAATTTAAAAGTGACAAAAAAAATTGAAATCAGAAATAAAATATGAAGAAGGAAGAATATTTCATTGATGAATGATAACACTCAAATCACCCTCCAAAACAAATTAAAAGAATGAGCGATCGTCGGCACTAAAAAAACCCAACGAAGA
Organism: Solanum microdontum; assembly: GCA_036250385.1. NCBI lineage: Eukaryota > Viridiplantae > Streptophyta > Magnoliopsida > Solanales > Solanaceae > Solanum > Solanum microdontum. The sequence goes on from JAJONQ010050336.1 coordinate 18,007, forward strand.
GTTGAGGATCGAATCTCATATGGAATGGTATATTGTAGGGAATTCCTTATCAAAAAATTTGGGCTGTAAATTAACTTATCAATGATCAAAATAAACTAAAATAGGAACGAAATTAAGAGTTAACAAGCAATCTAGGGGTGTGGGGATTGGAAATCGACATGACATAGGGGCGATTGTGTTGCTCTATAGTGATGTACATACATGAATAGACAAAGTCATCTTCGATAATTCTAGTCTTCTTTTGATGTCAAAGCATATATGCATAGAATCTCCTTCCGATCTCATCTAATTGCCAATCCTAAACAACTCAATACCTAACTCTATCCTCTCTTTCAAGAATAGGGCAATTAGATCCGACCCATAACCTCTCTTTCAAGCAAGCCATAGACATAAAACCTAAATTGCTAGTATTGAACTAATTACCCGCTCTAATTAATCTCTTTTGAGCATCAAACAGAGATCGGAAGTAGGAATTAAGTTAGCAACCTTAACCCATAATTTAATCCCATGGTAATTAGACCAAATTCATGCATGAAAAGCAAAAAAAACAAAAACATAGCATATTACCCACTACATTAAACCAACACCCAACCCCATTAGAGCACCCATAGATCTTTGGTTTTAGCCACCCATCACAAAAAAGTAAAGAAAATATAACTTCCATGAATGTAGCCATGGGTAACTTGAAATCAAGAAATTAAGAGTTAACCCGCTTTGGATTTAACTTCAATTTATCCAATTCAAGTCTCAAATTGTAAGACCCCAAGAACTAGAAAATTGTTGTTTCAAAAGTAAAGTGTTCTCTCCTTTCAACTTAGTAGTCCAACTCTCTAAAAATTGTATCCTTTGGTTTATTTGTACTTCCCCAAAATTTGGCCCAAAATCTACTTAATAACCAACTCGGCAATATAAGTCGGGCTCGCCAAACTTATTCGGCAAATTGCCCTTCGCTCCTAAGCTCTCTTTGTGATGATCTACGCTTCAAGTGTTTGAACCTTAGTTGGTGGACTCGATCGAGTCAGCCTTTCACTTTCAGCTAATCACCGAATACCACCTTAGTCCGCTTTTCAAGCATTAAATCTTTGCCTTGCACAGTGTCACTTTGGGTGATGTGCAGCAGGACCGTCGTTCCAACTCGGTGCATCACCTTTTAATGGAGTTAGCCGACCTTGTTTGATAGACACAAGTGCTATGCTTTATTAATTTGGGTGAGGTCATGCTCTGTTGGATATCTACCTTTTATGTTAAGCGATCAACATTGTTCACTTTGCACTTCTTTTTGTATTTTTGGCCATTATTTCAAACTTCAGTCCCTGCCTTGTACAATTACCTTTATAGCTGCAAATCATCAATATTTGATTAGAAAAGAACAAAGTTAGGCATTGAGGACAATAGTTATTGAGCTAAATGGATCTTAAATGAGTGAAAATGTAACGACCCTAAAAACGAACTAGTGAAACTAAAGCCTCACATGTGAGTTTGGGGTTAAGAACTTGATGAAATGATGATAAATGACCGTGACGTCCGGAAACTAGTTATTTGAACTAGTGAGTTGTAAGGGTCAACTTTAAATGGTCATATATTTTAGCTCAAAATGAATTAGGTGGACATTTACCTATCCAATTAAAGGTATTTGAGTCCTCTTTGCAACGCCACCGAGTTTTCCCAATTCCGACTTTGGAGTAAAAAGTTATGCCCGAAATAGTGAAGCACTGTCCAAAAGGACGAGTTTAGACGGGTTTAGTGAACACTTTTAAGTTTAACTTTGTGGGTCCTTAATTCTTTTCCTAATTTGAGTTCCTATTATTCTTTGCCTTTCCTAGCAATTATAAAGCCCCTTTTTTGACCAAAATTCTTTTATTTAAGTCACTCCAATTAGAATAAAGAAAGAAACCCACCTCCTCTCAAATATCTTTCTCTACAATC
>JAJONQ010050337.1:0-14028 GCA_036250385.1 Solanum microdontum
AATAATTTTTTATCATATTTACCAACCGATATATACTTCGTTGGTAATATTACCAACAAAAGGTGTGCGTTAGTAATATTTCAATTGGTAATCCATTGATAGAATATTGTTAAATTTGGCGCCATTTTTTCCCGCCGTATTTACCAACTAAAATACTTAGTTAGTAAGATTGTGGTTGGTAATCTGTTAGAATTTCAATGTTAAGTTTTAAAATGTAATTCAATTAGAAATATGTTGGTAATTTTCTAGTAGAATAGTAACCAACTTAAGTTGTTAGTAAAATCTGTTGGCAATTTGGGGTTTTTTTGTAGTGGCGGAAGCTAATCATAAGTAAATCTGAAATGATGGGGAAAACCCATATACTAAAACTGAATATATGAAATATGATAGTTTAATACAAAGGAAACATCAAACTCAAATACGTACTAAGCTGAATCTAACTATGCCTGAAAATAGCCTCTAACTGACTAGAAGTGTTGGGACATGTCCCAGCTAAGTCTAGCAACACTGAAACTAAGAGACTGAAATACTGAAGTAAATAACATGACTATTGTCCTTGGAGAATGAGGACTCACTGCTGATCTAGAGATCGGGAACCGATCTATGCGTGATCTGATTGCTGAGGACCTGAACCTACATCATGAGAAAATGTAGCGCAGAGTTATGCGTTAGTACTTGAAAGGTATTGAGCATGCAAGATAGAGTAAAGCTGAAATAACATATAATTGAACAAGCAATAAAGCAATAGTATAATATGATATAGATACTGAATACTGAGCTAACTAAGTGCAATGACCAAATTTATAACAAGCTAAGACTGAATACTGACTGTACTGAAATGAGGTCAATGCAATGAAGTCTTACTGAGCTGTGGGAGCTACTAATAACCAACATAAAACCACATGAGCTAAATGTGGAGTCCGATGTATACGCCCCATCGAGAGGACCTAATGCACTTGACTAAAGGTATAGAGGCATGTTGGCGTGATCACTAAAATAATGCCTACAGAGGGGACTTACAACCTACGTGGCTCGTAGTTCTGAGACTATATGGGTGACTGACCCTAGTCCAACTCGGTATTATGCTATTCCCAATAGATTAAATGATTAACACATTAAGACTGGATTTCTGTAATATACTAGATAGCTCAAAACTGACATGCAAACTGAGAATGCAACAATTATGACTGATAATGTGACATTTGTAAACTGAAGCATGTGTATATCTGTAATAACTGAATAATCTGACCTAGCATGCATAATTCCTGAACTAACGAATATATACAACTAAGGTTCTAAATATCATATGAGAAATTGAGTAATAATATGATAATCTTATTTTGAACATTTAATTAACTAGTTCATGATAATCTACCGAAGTTCTAGAAACCCTAGGTCTAGTTAGTAATAGGGAATCAAGAATCTGACTGAATTCTAAGGACCTAATGGGTGAAAGGAATCCACTAGTGAAATCCCACATACCTGGTGACGAATTCCATGGAGAAATCTTTCGATTTCAGGGCTGGAACTGGAGGAAACTTGTTGCATTCTTGAACTACAGTTCTTGACTTCTTTCTCCTCTTAGCGTTCTAACTTTTTAAGTTTTGATGAATGATTTGACTTAGGTAAGTTCTAGTTATGTTTCTAGGCTAAAACTAACCAAAACCACCTTGTTTAGGGTCAAAACGACGTAGTTTAAGGGTTCAACGAAATAGGAAAAGAACAAAAGATCGCCCGACTTAACTGCTATCGGAGTGACCGACGGACCGTCGATCGACTGACGGTCTGTGCTGGTCAACCGTCGATCAGTTTGGAGATTGGTTTCTGGCGGTTTGATCCACGGACGCGAACCACGGTCCGTGGTTTAACCTATGGCCCGTGGGTCTAGCCATAGGTCGACCCTTAGACGAATTTAGGGGCTGAGTTCTGGGGGAGGTTGCTGATGCGAACCACGAACCACCAGCATGGGCCGTGGGTGGCGTCCGTGAGTTACACCTGCAACTTCTGGAAATCTATTTTAAGGTTTCTTTTCGGATACGGGGTGTTACATTATCTCCCATTTGGAAATATTCGTCCTCAAATGAAGACTAGCTAGCTGAAATGGGGGGAAAGAGCTACAACCCTACCACTAAACACTGGAAACTGATTTCTGATTGAACTAAGTTCCAAGAACATGCAAAGACACTGAAAATGCAAGTTCAAATTGAAAGAACATGATACTAAGATTGAAACTATACATGAATTACTAAAAAACTAAAGAGGAACTATTACCTCAAGCTAGAATGGAATCAGAAGGAAAGAGGTGAGGATACTTGGCCTTTATGGCTGCTTCCGCTTCCCAAGTAGCTCCCTCTACGGACCGATTCCTCCATAAAACCTTGACTGAAAAGACTTTGTTTCTCAACCTTCAAACTTGACAATCAAGGATTTCAACTGGTACCTCTTCATAAGTGAGACTATCCTTCACATCCACACTTTCTAAGGGTACAATAGATGCTGGATCACCCACACACTTCTTCAACAGCGAAATGTGGAAAACCGGATGCACTGCTGCTAGTTATGCTGGCAACTCTAACTCATAAGCCACTTTACCAATCATTTTCAAGATCTTGTAAGGGCCTACATATCTAGGACTGAGCTTCCCTTTCTTGCCAAATCTTATCACCCCTTTCATAGGCAACACTTTCAAGAAAACCAATCATCAACTTGGAACGCTAGTTCCCTTTTCCTTACATCTGTATAGGATTTCTGGCGACTCTGGGCTGTCTTAAGTCTACCTCTAATGAGTTGCAGTTTCTCCATAACATCATGAACTGAATTTGGTCCTATCAAGGCTGCTTCACCCACTTCAAACCAACCCACTGTAGATCTACAGCTACGCCCATACAATGCCTCATAAAGGGACATCTGAATGCTAGAATGGTAACTATTGTTGTAGGCAAACTCTATAAGAGGAAGGAGATCATCCCAACTACCCTTGAAATCGATCACACAAGCTCTCAACATGTCCTCTAAGGTATGAATGGTACGCTCTGCCTAACCATTCGTCTGTGTATGAAATGATGTGCTAAGGTTAACTTGAGTACCAAGACCTTTCTAAAATGACTTCCAGAAATGAGAGGTAAACTGAGGACCTCTATCTGAGATGATAGACAAAGGAACCTCATGAAACCTAACTATCTCATTAAGGTAAAGCTTGGCGTAGTCCTCCACTAAATCTATAGTCTTAACCGCCAAAAAGAGTGAAAACTTAGTAACTCTATCAACTATCACCCAAATGGAGTCATGTTGTTTGCAAGTACGAGGTAAACCTGTGATGAAGTCCATGTTGATCACTTCCCACTTCAAAGTAGGAATGTTGATCTCTTGAGTCATACCTCTTGGTTTCTGATGTTCTACCTTGACATGCTGGCAACTGGGGCATTTATCCACAAAATCTGCTATATCTCTTTTCATGCCATTCCACTAATAGACTTTCCGCAGATCACAGCACATCTTAGTGGTGCCTGGATGAATAGAATATTTGGAGTTATGGGCTTCTGCAAGAATATGTTGTCTCAACTCACCCACCTTAGGAACACATAATCGACCCTGATAGCGAAGCACACCATCTCCCCCTTGGGAGTAAACCTCAACCCTCTGCTAGTGGATTGCACCTTTTAGTTCAAGCAATATTGGATCACTGTCTTGCTTTTCCTTCACCTCCACTACCAAAGAAGATTATAACCCATTATGAACTATTACACCACCATTTGATATGCTCATAAGACAAACTCCTAAGTGAGCAAGTCTGTGAACATTTCCTAGTTCCTTTCTTTCTTTCTCAACATGCGTTACACTACCCATAGATAGTCTGCTAAGAGCATCTGCTACCACATTGACCTTACCAGGATGTTAATGCACACTCATATTGTTGTCCTTGACGAATTCAAGCCACCTCCTCTGGCGAAGATTCAACTCTTTCTGCATGAACATATACTGAAGGCTCTTATGGTCTGTGAACACATCTACGTGGACACCATACAAGTAATGTCTCCAAATCTTAAGTGCAAACACCACTGCTGCTAGCTCGAGGTCATGAGTTGGATAGTTCTTCTCATGCACCTTGAGTTGTCTAGAAGCATACACTATAACTTTACCTCGATGCATCAACAAACAACCTACGCCGACTCTGGATGCATCACAATAGATAACATAACCTTCTTAACCCTCTAATAGAGTCAGAATAGAAGTTGTAGTCAACCTAGTTTTCAATTCTGCAAAGCTTTTCTCACAATCATCTGACCACTGAAACTTGACTTTTTTCTTAGTCAACCTAGTCAATGGAGAGGATATGGATGAAAATCCTTCCACGAACCTTCTGTAATAACCTGCTTGACCCAAGAAACATCTGATATCTGTAGGAGAGGTAGGTCTGGACCATTGTTTCACTGCTGCTATCTTCTGGGAATCCACTCGAAACCCTTCGTTAGACACAATGTGACCAAGGAAAGCAACAGATTGTAACCAAAACTCACATTTGCTAAACTTAGCGAATAACTGGCGATCTTTGATAATTTACAGAACAACCCTCAAATGACTTGCATGTTCTTCCTCATTCCTAGAGTGAATGAGGATATCATCAATAAAGACGATAATGAACAAGTCCAAGTACTTCTTGAACACTTTGTTCATCAAATCCATGAAAGCTGCAAGAGCATTGGTTAGTCCAAATGAACTACAAATTCATGATGATCATACCGAGTTCTGAAGGCTATTTTCGGAATGTCACTATCTCTGACTTTAAGCTGATGATAACCCGATCTGAGGTCTATCTTTGAGAAATGACTAGTACCCTGACGTGACCTTGTTCAACTGCCTATAGTCAATGCACATTCTAGAGAGAACCATCTTTCTTCTTCACGATGTGCACCTCATGAGGAAATACTAGGTCTGATGAACCCTTTATCTAGAAGGTCTTTTAACTGCTCTTTTAATTCCTTAAGCTCAGTTAGAGCCATTATGTAAGGAGAAATAAAGATAAGTTGGGTATCTGGAAGGAGATCAATTCCAAAGTCGATTTCCCTTTAGGGAGGAACTCCGGGAAGATCTTCTAGAAACACTTCTGGGAACTCGTTAACCACTGGAACTGACTCAAGAGTTGGAGTTTCAGAGCTTGAATCTTTAACCCGAACTAGATGATAGGGATACCCCTTAGCACTCATCTTTCTAACCTTAAAGTAAGAAATGAATCGACCTACCAGCACTAAGCTACTACCCTTCCATTCTAAGATTGGTTCATTTGGAAACTGAAAACGAACAATCCTAGTTCTACAATCGAGTGAGGCATAATAGGAATGTAACCAATCCATTCCGAGAATGATATTGAAGTCTACCATTTCTAACTATACAAGATCTGCTGAAGTGACTTTCTGGGAAACTGTGACAGGACAATTTTTGTATACCTGTCTAGCTATAACTGGGTTACCGACTAGAGTAGAGACTGAGAAAGGTTCTGAAAGAGTTTCTGGACTAACATCGAATTTGACTGCTATATAAGGAGTTACAAAGGAAAGAGTAGCCCATGGATCTAACAAAGCATAAATATCTAAGCCAAAGACTGGTAATGTACTAGTGACTACATCTGGAGAGTCTTCCTGATCCTGGCGAGCCTGAAGAGCATACAACCTATTCTGGCATTGACCACCACCTGTACCAGATGAGTTACCCTACTAATTCGGGCGACCTGCTGGTGTTGCTGAAGTTGTGTAATGAGCTCTACCATTTTTACCTCTTTGACCCTATCTAGAAGGTTAATCTTTCAACCTGTGACCAGACTGACCACACCCAAAGTGTCCTTCCTTTCCTGCAAAGCACTCGCCCGGATGGTTCTTACCACACATACGACAAGTTGGGTAGGTTTTGGTACCTGTAACACTTCCCTGAGACTTAGAGCCTGATACCCTACCTTTCTGATCTTGTCTGAACTTGGAGGATGGAAGACTAGCTGATGAAGGGGATGGGGCTTAAAATTTCTGCTGACCCTGCGAGCGATTTCCACTACTCGATTTATGTTGAGCATACTCATAGTTCCTAGTCCTAGCCTTCTTGTTCTCCTTAGCTTGTTCCCTAAGCTTATTTCCCTCAACCTGCTGAGCATGAGTCATGATCCTAGAGATGCTCATATTTTCCAGCAACATAGCATTTCTACTCTGTCTTCACCAAGTCTGACACTTCATATAGAAACTTATTCATTTGTGCCCTAGAATCAGCAACCATATGAGGAGCATACCTGGAGATTTGGGTAAACTTGAGCCCATATTCTTGGATTGTCATGCTACCTTGTCTTAAGTTCATAAATTCCTGAGCATTTGCGTCCCTTAGCTCTCTTGGGAAAAACCTTTCTAGAAAGGTCTCACTAAAGCAATCCCAAATGATAGGAGCTGCATATGTACCCCTGCTCTCTTTCCACTGAGTATACCAAATATGAGCTACATCCTTAAGTTAGTACGATGCTAACTCAACCCGATCATTCATAGTTACTTGCATCACTTCAAAGATCTTCTTGACCTCATCAATGAAGTTTTACGGATCCTCACCAATATGTGATCCTAAGAACTTTGGCGATTCATCCTAACAAAATCTCGCACTCTGGTTCCAACTGACCCATAGCACCTATCGGAACTAGAACCCACTGATTGTTCTAGTTGGTCACACTCAAAGCCAACATATGAATGGCGTTCCGGAACTCTGCATTTGAAACTTCTTGATTTGGGACTGGAGGAACTGCGTTTGCGTTCCTGGCATTCACATTCTTGGTGTAAGCTCTACGAAGAGTCATGATCACTAAAACATAGAACGATGAGTTAGAATGGAATTAGATCATACCTTACGCACGATAAGAGTAACAAGAAAATGAAGATTTTTCCTAAATCACTTTGTACCCTCCCTCTCATTAGATGTGGTGCACACTACAGATCCATGAAAAGGACTCTACCTAGCGCAACCTTTCAGACATCCTAGGACATTAAACCTAGTGCTCTGATACCAAGTTTGTCAAGCCCCGAGCTACCTCCGAGATGCGGACACGCGACCTAGGATCACAAGTGACCCCAAGCTAACCCTGCTAGCATGACATGAGCATACTAAGAATAATAATAACTGATGCGGAAGCTAATCATATGTAAATCTAGAATGATGGGGGAAAACCCATATACTAAAACTAAATATATGAAATATGAGAGTTTAATACAAAGGAAACATCAAACTCAAATACTAAGCTGCATCTAACTATGTCTGAAAATAGCCTCTAACTTACTAGAAGTGCTGGGACATGCCCTAGCTAAGTCTAGAAAAACTGAAATACTGAAGTAAATAACATGACTATTGTCCTCGGAGAATGAGGACTCACCACTGATGCTGCTGATCTAGAGATCGATAACCGATATATGCGTGATCTGGCTGCTGAGTACCTGAACCTACATCATAAGAAGATGTAGCGTAGAGTATGCATCAGTACTTGAAATGTACTGAGCATGTAGGATAGAGTAAAGCTAAAATAACATATAACTGAACAAGCAATAAAGCAAGAGTATAATCTGAATATGATATAGATACTGAATACTGAGCTAACTGAGTGTATGACCAAATTTATAGCATGCTAAAATTGAATACTGACTGTATTGAAATGAGATCAATGCAATGGAGTCTGACTGAACTGTGGGAGCTACTAATAACTGACATTAAACCACATGAGCTAAATGTGGAGTCCAATGTATACGCCCCATCTCCAAAGGTACAGAGGCATGCTAGCGTGATCACTAAAATGATGCCCACATAAGGGACTTACAACGTACATGACTTATAGTTCTAGGATTATATGGGTGACTGACCTTAGTCCAACTCGGTATTATGCTACTCCTAATAGATTAAATGAGTAACACATTAAGATTGAATTTCTGTAATATACTAGATAGCTCAAAACTGACATGCAAACTTAGAATGCAACAATTATGACTGATAATGTGACATTCGTAAATTGAAGCATGGGTATATTTGTAATAACTGAATAGTTTGACCTAGCATGCATAATTCCTAAACTAACGAATATATACAACTAAGGTTCTGAATATCATATGAGAAACTAAGTAATAACATGATAATCTGATTTGGAACCCTAGGTCTAGTTAATAATAGAGAATCAAGAATCTGACTGAATTCTAGGGACCCAATGGGCAAAAGGAATCTACTAGTGAAATCCCACATACCTGGTGACGAATTCCACGGATAAATCCTTTGATTTTAGGGCTGGAACTAGAGGAAACTTGTTGCGTTCTTGAACTAGGGTTCTTGACTTCTTTCTCCTCTTAGCGTTCTAACTTTCTAAGTTTTGATGAATGATTTGGCTTAGGTAAGTTCTAGTTATGTTTCTAAGCTAAAACTAACCAAAACCACATAGTTTAGGGTTAAAACGACATTGTTTAGGGGTCCTACGAAATAGGAAAAGACCAAAAGACCCCCGACTTAACTGCTGTCGGAATGGCCAACGGACGGGATCGACGTATCATTGATCGATTAAAGGTCGTGCTTGTCAATCGTCGATCAGTACTAGAGGCTAGTTTCTGGGGGTCTGATCCACGGACGCGGACCATGGTCCGTGGTCTGACCTACGGTCTATGGGTCCGGCCATGGGTCGACCCTTAGACGAATTTAGGGGCTGAGTTTTGGGGGAGGTTGCTGATGCAAACCACGGACCACCAACACGGGTCGTGGATCACCCTACGGTCCGTGGGTGGCATCCGTGAGTTGCACCTGCAACTTCGGAAATCTGTTTTAAGGTCTGTTTTCGGATACGGGGTGTTATAGATCACGCGGCTATCCCACTAAGTGTAACATACATAAATCAATACAACAATATATAATCACATGCATATATCGAACATATACAATATTATCAACATTTACAACAATAAACAGTTCACGATTCTAAACAACGTGCCTTTACAACAAGTCATTGGTCCTCTCATGGAATCCAAACCCTAACTGTTAGCATACCACAACGTGGTACATAATCCCATACTATGCCAAAACGTGGCAACCAATTCCATAATTATACCGGAACGTGGCAACTGATCCAAGTTAGTGTGTCGGAACGCAACACCCGATCCATTCAACAAGCCACAATCACAATCATAATCACAAGTACATTCTCATATTCATACAATCAAGTCATGATTCAATGGCATTCATCAATCATATATTCTCATTCACAACAAGTGTGATCAATAATGAAACATCCATATACATACATGTATTATAATGAAGCAAGACAAACATATATCACACAATCATAGGATCACAACCATCACCTACCTCAAAATAAGCTTGGAATCCTAAGAAACTTGATCCTCCCCTTTCCGGATTCGTTCCTCTTGTTGTTGGTCTACAAACAATCGTAATAACACGGGAATCAATAAACAATCACTAATTACCCGAATTACTAACAATTCTATGATCCCTAGATCAAACCCATGATCCCAAGTATCCAAATTAGGGCTGTTTCCACCATAGATTCTAGATCAAAACCCTCCCCAATCGATATTTACCCATTAGATTATGTTCTAGGGATCGAAAAATGGATTCGGGGAGTTAAAATCTTACCTTTAGCCTCAAGAATGGTGGAATACCGTCAAGAAAATACCTGGGCTCGTTCCTTAGTTCTCAAATTTGAAAATTGCAGAATAAAACATTTTTGGGGTTTATTTACGACTTTAAGTCGCGTTTGGCCCGTCACAGCAGTCCTCACCCCGCTACAGCGGCCCCACCCTTGCGACTAAAAACACCGCCAAAGCGAATTGCACGGAACAATTAGCTATTTCAATAATTCCAAAATACCCATTTCACAACACACCTTCAACCAACGACACTCAGAAAATACCCATTCACGCCAAAGTCAGTTTCAGGAGTTCTACTCACCTGAATTCAATTCCGTAAAGTTGTACGGATTCCTTAATGCGTTAGCTATCTACTCATGTAATCAAAATCACATTTAAATCACCCGATTGTTACCAGATTTCCCCACACCTTAATGACTCTAATTTCATCCAAATCTGGACTAGGTTGTGAAATTTCAAGTTACTACGAAAATGTTTTCCGACCCAAATTTTTTCCCTATTTGCTTTTCTATAAGGACGGAACCCGGTGGTTACATGTTACTACCCTTGAACAATTACAAAAAGTTACTATTCTCACATTATAATAATTATGTTTGCTTAAAAAATTACTTGCATAAACTTAATTTTAAACGAGTGTAATATAAATTAGGTTTAGATGTATATTCCTGAACGCAAAGACAATACATGTGTTAATCTTGACATTCTTCCTCGATTATAGCTTGCATGTATTTATTTAACATAAAACGTAAGTTGCCTAATACAACTAACAAACCCTTTTATAGTTCTTTCGTTGTTCTAATTTGTTTGTATAATAATAATTTTCTTAAATACATTATGCCCTTGTACTACGAGCTCTCACGGATCCTCTCGAGGGAATGGCGGCCCTATTAGAGTCTGCATTGTAGTCATGCTAATAGAGGAACCATAAAAGTTACATTAGCAATGATGAATTAGGGAAATGTAGTTTTTTAATTGTGATTGTATATTAGTCACCTTATTGTAACCTTAAAACTTTATATTATAAACAAAAATAATTCAAAAAAAGAAAAAGAAGATGATACCTCTGAAGGAACCTTTTGGCCTAGCGTATATGAGAGTTCAGGAACAAGATTAAACATATGCCTAGACAAGAGAAAAAAAAACATGCATTAGTTATTCATAGAAATAATATTAATTCACACCTGAAGTTGTTCTGAATATTCAGAAGACACTTTTTACACAATCTACATTATCAATATATAATTTTGTTTTCAAAATGATTTATCACTAATTATCATCCATGTGTTTATATGATGAAATAATTCAATGAAGTATAAATATGTACAATAATTTATCATGATAGAAACTTTTAAACAAGAAATAAAATTTCCACAATTCACAAGCACATCAGAATTGTAAATTAACTTATTTTTGTCTCTTGATAACACACTTTTATTTTGTGCTTGATCTTATTTCAAAAATAATTTTTGACAATACTTATTTTGACCGAGCAATATTTTGCACAATGAATCTTAAAATTTATAGTCAGCATAATCCGTTTCTCGCTTGTTGTTTCAACGATTGCCTGAAAATTAAATATTAGATATATTAACATATTAGCAAATGTGTGTGCGCGCGCATGCATGCGTGTGTTGTGTGCGTGCTTGAATAAAAATAGCTTAAGAAAATTTGTGTTCGACGCCAAAAGGCGAAGAAAGGATTCACTTGTTGACCATTCTCAGTATAATTTGGATTATATAAAATGTTGGGAATAGGTCTACGCCACCAATTTCGCATTTCAACACATAAAAAATGAAACATAGTCTAAGCACCCATATATACACTCCCTCAAATTTTGGCACAAATTAATAAGAAAATAATATTATATAAAATGAAATAGAAAAAGTATATAAGTACATTGCACGTGGAGCTCTTGTTGTGGAGGTACTTGGTGGAACATTTGGATATTGAGGATTTGTCTCAACGACTATTCTCTGCATTCATTTGATAAAATAAAATAAAAAAATAAATAGAAAATGTTACCACCCTTGATCAATTAGAAAAAGTTAATATTCTCACATTATAATAATTATGTTTGCTTAAAAAATTACTTGCATAAACTAACTTTTAAACGAGTGTAATATAAATTAGATTTAGATGTATACTCGTGAACGGAGAGACAATACATGTGTTAATCGTGGCATTCTTCCTCGATTATAGCTTGCATGTATTTATTTAATATGAAACGTAAGTTGCCCAATACAACTAACAAAAAATTTTATGGTTCTTTCGTTGTTCTAATTTGTTTGTATAATAATAATTTTCTTAAATACATTATGCCCTTGTACTACGAGCTCTCACAGATCCTCTTGAGGGAATGATGACCCTATTAGAGTCTGCATTGTAGTCATGCTAATAGAGGATCCATAAAAGTGACATTAGCAATGATGAATTAGGGAAGTGTAGTTTTTTAATTGTGATTGTATATTAGTCACCTTATTGTAACCTTAAAACTTTATATTATAAACAAAAATAATTCAAAAAAAGAAAAAGAAGATGATACCTCTGAAGGAACCTTTTGGCCTAGCGTATATGAGAGTTCAGGAACAAGATTAAACATACGCCTAGACAAGAGAAAAAAAACATGCATTAGTTATTCATAGAAATAATATTAATTGACACCTGAAGTTGTTCTGAATTTTCAGAAGACACTTTTTACACAATCTACATTATCAATATATAATTTTGTTTTCAAAATGATTTATCACTAATTATCATCCATGTGTTTATATGATGAAATAATTCAATGAAGTATAAATATGTACAATAATTTATCATGATAGAAACTTTTAAACAAGAAATAAAATCTCCACAATTCACAACCACATCAGAAATGTAAATTAACTTATTTTTGTCTCTTGATAACACACTTTTATTTTGTGCTTGATCTTATTACAAAAATAATTTTTGACAATACTTATTTTGACCGAGCAATATTTTGCACAATGAATCTTAAAATTTATAGTCAGCATAATCCGTTCCTCACTTGTTGTTTCAACGATTGCCTGAAAATTAAATATTAGATATATTAACATATTAGCAAAAGTGTGTGCGCGTATGTGCATGCGTGTGTTGTGTGCGTGCGCGTGCGTGCTTGAATAAAAATAGCTGAAGAAAATTTGTGTTCGACGCCAAAAGGTGAAGAAAAGATTCACTTGTTGACCATTCTCAGTATAATTTGGATTGTATAAAATGTTGGGAATTGGTCTGCACCACCAATTTTGCATTTCAACACATAAAAAATGAAACATAGTCTAAGCACCTGTAACATCGGACAATTTCAAATAACTATAGAGAAGCTGGAAATCGAAAATAGTCATTTTTTGGAAAAATTCAGAATCTGGAAAATTTGGCTAAGTATGGAAAAAAACTGAGTTTTTGGCCAACTTTGAACAGTCATAAATCCTAGCTCAGGATGAGTTAGGTGTAGTTCCAGTTATGTTTACGAAGCTCGTGTAATGATCTTTCCAACGCCACTGATTTTACTCGTTTCCGAGTTCGTATGAGTTAGTTATGCCCTTTGGAAGTTGGGGAGTTGGCAGGGAAGTCCATCCGAAAATTTTAAGGGCATTTTGGTCTTTTCCCTAATCAATTCTTTTTGTTATATTGTTGTGTTAGACTAATTTTTGATCAGTTTGTTCCCATTTTAAAGAGTGAGAGTTAGGGCTTGGGAGATAAGAGAGAAAGAAGAGGAGAAGAAGAGGAGAAAGGGAAGATCAAGCAAGGAGATCATCGTGGATATCGTCGGGGGTGATCCCTACTAGGTATGTGAGTTCTTAGTGTTGGGTTGATCCTTCCCCCCACACGCCCAACTCGTTTTATTTCTGAGAAAAGCTTGGTTGGGTTGTTGAAATTGTTGGTTTGTGTTGTTGAAGTTGTTGGTTGTGTTGTTGGAAGTTCTTGTTGGTTTAGTACATGATTTGGTTGTTTTTTAGAGTTGAATCTCTTGTATATTGAGGCATTTTATGATCCTTAGTGTTGGGGTTGGTCCTTTCCCCTACACTCCAAATTCGTTTTATTTTCAAGAAAAGATTGGTTGTGTTGTTGATTGTGGTGTTGAAGTTCCTTGTTGATTTGGGACATGATTTGGTTGTGATTTTGCTGCTGGAACCTTTGAGGTTGAAAGAGTTTAGAGTTGGAAAGAAATAAGGGGAAAAAGGGTTGGGCAGTCGCGCCAGCCAGCACACCCCAAAAAGGGACGCTGAACTTTCCCCTTGGGGCAGAGCTCCGGGCAGAAAGCCCAGCAGGCCCCTCTGAAGTTTGAGGGCTGGCGCCCCGCACCTCTTAGAGCGCCAAGGACGCCAATCCTTCCCGTTACCTTCATTCCCCACTTTTT
>JAJONQ010050338.1:0-15606 GCA_036250385.1 Solanum microdontum
GGGTTCCAAAGATGAACGAAACACAATCAGTTGATCAAAAAATATACAATCAAATGGCACAATGAAAAATAAAAGATTATATACTAACTTATAATTAGGATGCTAGTTCTTGAAACATGTATACATGATTCCTTAGCCTACCAAAGATTAAAGTAAGTACTTACACGAAATAGTCACTTCTGATTAAAAAAATCTTGTTGGTAGTTGGTTTAAGATCATAACTTTTCGTATGTTCTTAACACGTATCAGGATTCATGTGCTCTTCTATATATTTCCTTATATACAAACACTCTGATTTCTTGAAGTGCTAAAGTTGTAACAGATAGCACATCAGGAAACAGAAAGAGCTACACATTTATTAGATTATGGGATGAGAGCGAGCAGTTACGTGCTATGACTAAGATGAATGAAAAGATTTTCTCCACTAGGCTCATGTGCATTTGTCCTGAAGCTAACAAGAAGAATGTTGGTGGATAGATGCAAGCTTCATATCAATGTACTGGAACTCGAAATGAGCAGAAGCCTAATACGACTAATTTGTTGGAAACTTGGATACCAATAATCTAACAGATGATCACTTCAGGGAGGTTTCTGGAAACTACAGGCAATTACTATATGTAAGAATATCACTAAGCGATCGTTGTGGTTTAGTTCAATAGTTCCGGACAATTTACTAGCATCATTTTATATTTCGAAATGAGTAACTCGCAGTCTCAAAGTAATGCATACAGAAAGAGCTAACAAAATTAGAAATCACTAATCTTAAACTGACAAAAGAAACAGTACATTTATATAAATTTGAACATGGATTACAGGAATAACAAGACCCTTACTCTCTCTAGGTGACATGTTGCTTAAGGTAATTTGATCCGATAAGATAAGATGGGAGGAAGTTCAGTCAGTGATGATTGGGAGTTTATTGCAAATAAAGCTCAAACAGTACTTATGATTGAGTGTAAAGGTGAAGGAAAAAGTGCCACAAACAATAGCATTTTTGGTAGAAATGCATTCCAATTGAGGTCTAGCTCTGGTGGTGTTACAAGAACTTGTGAGATTCAGAGGACTCGATTAGAAGATGGCAGATTCTTGATGTGATCGATACCTCTGGATTTGATTTTAATGTTGAATCTAGATTAGTTGTAAATGAAATTGGTAAATGCATTGATTTGGCCGATGATGGTGTCCATGCTGTTCTTATTGTTTTGTCTGTACGAACTAGCTTTTCAAAAGAAGAACGTGCTTCTATTCAGTACTTTAAGAAGCTCTTTGGGACCACAATTAGTGATTACATGATTGTGGTCTACACTTGAGGGGATAAGCTCGAAGATAATGACTCTTTGAATGATCACTTAGATTGTTCCCACCTTGAGGATTTAAAGGAAGCTCTTAAAGATGTGTGGGTATAGACAAGTGCTTTTCGACAATAAAACATAAGATCCAGCGAAGTAAGCTGAACAATTGAGGGAAATTCTTTTCAATAACTGGTGGAAAACCATATACGAGTGAATTATTTGAGGAAGTAAACAAGATGAAGCTTTGTTATGACTCATCAGAGGTTAGTTCTTTGCTCGGAAATTTAAAGTAAGGGGTAGTTGATGAGTTGAAGGAACAACTGCAGATGTTCTCTTTCAAGGAGAAACAAAGGTGAATAACTGAAATAGTTGAATCTAAGATGAACGATACCATGCATAGTCTTGAACACAGTTGGAGAGGAGCGTACTGCTCGGTTAGAGGCAGAAAGCAAAATTTGTGAATTGAAAGATAACTTTGAACAATTGCTGACATATACTGTGTGGATTGCAATGAGGTATTCGGCTGGAAGTATGAACAAGCTGTTGAGCCATCGCAGAAGTACAAGGAAGGGAAATTTGTACTCGAGCTATGCAAAATTGCTGACATATACTATGTGGATTGCAACGAGGTATTGCGCTGGAAGTATGAACAAGTTGTTGAGCCATCGCAAAAGTACAAGGAAGGGAAATTCGTACTCGAGCTATGCAAAATTGTTGACTTATACTGTGTGGATTGCAACGAGGTATTGCGCTAGAAGTATGAACAAGCTGTTGAGCCATCACAGAAGTACAAGGAAGGGAAATTCGTACTCGAGCTATGCAAAATTGTTAAAGACAATTGGTAACTCATATTCATCGTCTTTTTTATTTTATATGTCAGTACTTTGAAGCAAGTTTTTTTTCCTGTCTCAGAGCTTTCACTCTACCTAACTTTCTATCATAATTATCAACATCCGTATTGTCACTTTCGTTTCACGTTATAACATCTTTTGTTCCTCATAAAAAAATAGGAATAACAATTTAGTCGAACCCTTTTCATATGTAAATAACAGTTTCAATAGGAATAACAGAACAAGTTCTTATTTGGCTTGCAAAACATCGAAACACTGATTATATAAAACTAAATTATGAAATCAGAAAATCAGATTATCTATTAGAAATCTCAACCCAATAATGTTTTCACTGATTGTACAAAAAAAAGACAAGATTAAGAAATCAGTAACCTTGAAAAGATGAGAAACAAGAAGAGCAACTTCAATACAACAAGTAAAAATGTTATCAAACAAACTTCTGGAAAAAAATAGAGCAACCAACCCGTAAGTCTGCTGCTTGCGATGAAATTTTACCTTCAACAGAGAAACGATGGTACTTACTTCGATTTTAGGGCAGAGCTGTGACAAAAATAAAGAAATCAGTAACCTTGAAAAGATGAGAAACAAGAAGAGCAACTTCAATACAACAAGTAAAAACGTTATCAAAAAAACTTCTGGAAAAAACAGAGCAACCAACCTGTAAGTTTGCTGCTTGAGATGAAATTTTACCTTCAACAGAAAAACGATGGTACTTGCTTCGACTTTAGGGCAGATCTGCGACAAAAATAAACTTTCAACGTTGAGATTAGGGTAGAGAATTTCGACTGGAGAGAGAACTAGCTAGGGCAACTTTGTGACCAGCTGCGCTATATTTTTGAGAAGACAGAATACTCATTTTCTTTATTTTTCACTTTCAACATAAAAACTTTGGCGCCTATGTTTTTGTTAAAATAACTTTTGTGTTTTATTAATTTAGTATCAAGTTTGGGGGGAATATCTCCCGCTCAAAGACCATCAATTACCATTTGGGACTAGTTATAAATTCTTTCGGGACCAAATTTAATACCTTCGCAATAGACTATACAAATAAGGACTGGAATATAATCTCATCCCAATAGATATACTTTTAGAGAGAAGATTATTAGCCCGTCCCTAAATATTGGTCTTAAATAAGGGTTTTTCTTGTAGTGTAAGTAATTTATTTCGAGAAAGTCCAAAATGGTGGTTTAAGAAAGTGGTACCACCAACATGGGTAAAATATCATAATTTTTAGACGACTACATATTTATTTCGAGCACAACTTAGTGGAAAATCTAAGTGGTGGTGCTCTTTACCCCGGAAAGGTATATGAAAGTTCGGGCAGCATGGGTGATACATTGTATCATTACATATCTCTTAGTTATTGCTGTCAGTTTCAAAATCTCCCAAATAAGAGTAAAGAGTAAATGGTATCATTTTTATACACATCTCTTAGTTAGTGTCTTTTATTTATGAAGTTTTAAACATTTCATTTTTGGTCATTGTTTTTCTTGAGTTGAGTAGAGGTGAATATTTCTTCGGCCTTGCCAATTAAGTTATCTATTGCATTCAGTCTTTTTTACATACTCGTACATTCAATGTACTCATTTCATTTGACTTACATCTTACTAAGATGCAAATAGAGGTGTTCATGATCATGAATGGATGTTTCGTTGCTATCATTTCACACTCCAATTAGCTTTGGTGAGCTTCCTTGCATTTTGGAGGATTTCACCTTTTTCCTTTTAGTTTAGTCCTTTTAGGGTGTTGGGGGTCTTGTCCCAACTTCCATGTTCAACTACAAAGGTTTCATAGAAAGTTACAGTTGAAGAGTCCCTGAACATTTCCCTTTTGTTGTAGATGTTTTAAGACTTTTTTGCAATATAGTATTGTTATTGCAATTAAGTATTTTCAGACAATTTGAGTAAAGTATTTGCTTGAGTTGGAATGTTCTAAATTCCATTTATAAGCTAAATATCACTTGAGTAAAGCTTCCGCTAAGTAGTCAGCCAGGCCAAGGGCTATTTTGGGGACACAAATTGGTTCTCTAGTGCTGGACATGTCCATGGTGTAGGCTCGGGGCGTGACAACTAATTACTCACTCCAATTGATCTCTTTCAAGCATCAATCAAAGATCTAAAATAGTAATCCCTCCGTTTCATAAAGAATGACCTGGTTTGACTTTGCATGGAGTTTAAGTAAATAAAGAGACTTTTGAATCTCGTTGTCCTAAATTAAAGTTATGTCAAATGTACAAAATTTCCCTTAATATTGTGGTCATAAACATGCCACGTGGAAAGCAAAAAGTAAAATGTTACCAAAAAAGGAAAGAGGTCATTCTTTTTTAAACTGACTAAAAAGGAAAGGAGGTCATTCTTTGTGAAATGGAGGGAGTATTAAGTTTACAAGATTAACCCATGAGATAACCCCTTGTTACTTAGCTAAACCCATAAATGAACAACAAGACAAAACAAAACGAAATACCCACTACATTAAATCAACACCCAACCCCATAATTGCACCCCTAAAATTGGGGTTTCAGCCACACATCATAAAAAGTAAACAACTTATACCTAAAATTAGAGCAACCATGGAATTGATGAGATTAGGCAATTATAGTAAGCACCCACTTAAATTTCAATTTACAATTTTAAAGTACAGGAGTGAAAGTTAAAACCCCAAAACTAAGAATATTTTCCTAAAAATTCAAAGGTAATCTTTCTAAAAACTCATAAAATATTAGGAACTGAAATTCTATTCTCCAATCTCCTCGGATTTCATTCTCCTTTGGGCTATTTATTGGTTTCCTGAATTCACTACATAAACAATTTGGTGACATTAGTCGGGTAACCAAGTAGACTCGGCGGATCACCATCTTTTTCTAACTCATTTTTCTGTTACTTCACGCTTCAGGTGTTTTAACCTCAGTCAGTGAACTTGATTGAGTCTCCATTTCAGTTTCATTAGATCACCTTTTAAGTCTTTATATTTCATCCAATTCCTGTCACCTTCAGCGATGGTCATTCAATTAACCCTTAAATTTTGGAGAGTCACCATTTTGCTCCTTTGTTTGTTGATCTGCATTGAACATCTTCAATTTTGAGCACTGTCACATTAGGCGAGGTCAATCCATTTGGTCGATCCACGCTTTTGATTAACCAACCACCAGGGTATAGTTAGCACTTCTTTTCCTGTTTTTAACAAATATTTCAAGTATTTGTCCTTTCCTTGTCCATTGGACTTCTTAGCTACAAATCATTAGAATAGGATATAATTAGGCATTGACACTAATTGTTGAACTAAATAGGCCTCAAATCTATCACTCATCAACACCCCCGACTTAATCTTTTTTTTATCCATAAGAAAATTAAGAACACAATGCAAGTGCTAGTATAAGACTACTCTCAAGCAAATGCATTACTCAATCCTGATCAAAGCTTCAAATGATGATAAGACGATATTAATTTAAGCTCAAGGTCACTATTGCTTCATAAATAATGTAAAACAATGTTTCAACAAATGTATTCAAGTTCCCTCATATCAAGAAAGATTTCATGCTCTCACAAAGCAACTCAATAACAAAGTTAGGAATCAATACAACTCTCACTATCCAAAAGATAAATACATGCTGGCTTCATCCCATAGGTTTTTCTATATTTTTAAATCATCACACAACCTAGTTTATGTAAGATCTCAAGGGTCTTTTAGGCTTGTAGTTTATTGAGGGTAAATGTATGGCCAATTTGGCTTAGAGACTTCACATTTCCAAAGCATTGTTGCAATGATATGCACTTCTTCTCAAGTTCATTCCATTCTTTTCACTTGGAAACTAAAACTTCAACTTTTCAATCACATTATTGGACACCCCTTTTCGTTTCATCACTTTTCTTTTTCATTTAAATTTTCAAATATTTTTTTCCTCATCATTATTTTCTCTTTTTTCATATATAAGGATGGGTTCCTTCTTTTTGTAACACACTTCAAAGTTGAGTCTTCCTTTTTCTTTCTCTTCCTTTCCCTTGTCTCTCTTTCATCCATCCTTTCCATATCCCCAACTTAGTCTTTTGGTATATCTTGGCTATTGAAGCAAACCCATGCTTTGAAAAGGATTTTTGATTGAAAAGTTAGGGACAATTTAGCTTAAGAGGTTTCAAAAAGGTTGCCAACAAATGGTTTAGGCTCAAATGGTGCAAGATGATTGCACATCCTCACAAGGTAGACACAAAAGGTATGAACATTTGGTTTTCTCTCAAAAAATTTGCCAAAGATCATTTCTCACATTAACCAAAGCTAGACAGTCGGAGTAACAAGACAAATTTTAGAATTCAAGAAGAATGATTTCAAGTAACACCTCACTACACAAAGCACTTCAAACACAATCATTTAGCATAGCCCTACAAGTCTAAAAGTTTACGCGTAATGTTCATTGCAAGGTTCACATCAATATGTAGTTAGTGAACAAAGATTCAAAAATATCATTCAAAAGTTTAGCCATACCGATATCTTCTTGTAATACCAATAATAAAAACATTTATCATCATAAGTACTATCCAAGTCATCAATATTGAATACAATCGATTCTTGAACATTATCAATAGAAACTCAGTCCTTTCAAAACATTCAAACTCATGGGGAAAATGAATAAAGAATATAAAAGAAGATAAACAAAAACTATCATAATATCAACCTAAAATATCAAACTTCTACAATATCTCAAACTAAAATTGATATCAAGAAAGAGCAATCCGAAAAAGAAGGAATATTTGCACAAGTGCCCTAACCCCACCAAAAGAAAATCGTGCCCTCAATATGGAATAAAATAAGTACAGGAGGAGAGATATAAAAGTACCCCTGACAGGCCATGCATGTGTAATGCGATGGTGTGGAGTTTTAGAGGGGACAACATAATCCTAGGTATCAGTGCCCAGCATGATAATAATAGGTTGAACGGTAGTCTCAATCGAGGCATTAGTGCCTGACACATGTGAAGGAGGTATGATGGGGTCTGAAGACACCCTAGTAGTACCGATTGAAGAGGTCTATAGATGAGATCTCTCAATCTACCCTTCACTAGTGTCTCATCAATATTTTGTAGCTCTATCAGGGTCATAACAATCCATTACTCTTCATCCGCTCGCCGTATCTTCTACTCAATTGTCTCCTTGGAAAAATCATCATCAACATAATCCTCAAATCTATCTTCCTCAATTGCTTCTTCAACACTATCACCACCCAAACTAGGATTGTCTTCTATACTAATAAGAACCTCAACACTCGACACGGAGGTAGACACAGACTTTGGTGCATCGGGTAAGGGAACCTCACCCCAAAGCATAGAAATATCGGTAAAACATAGCTAGTCCTTATTAGCCCTAAGAGTCGTAAGCTCAGCCCTCATAACAATCAAATTGGTTGTGCTACCTTTTTTTTCTCCCTAGACTTCATCTTAGTGGTGAGATTCTCTAACTTCTCACCATGCAAGGTCAAATTGTTTTGAAACACTACCAACTGGGATATAAAAATGAACAAGGCATCCTCTATAGCCCAATAAATCAACTTCGGCATCTCACTCTCTACCCTAGTGGCCCTCACATCCACAGACCAAGCAATATTGACCATTAGTTATATTATGGTCGAGGTCAAGAGGGAACGAGAAAAAAGAGTAGGAATAGGTACAACAGCTGTGGAAGTAGATTGCATAGAAAAGGACTGGAATGTTCTTGATGGCTCCAGAGATGGGGAAGGCTGAGCAGTATCAGGTTCAAGTCTTGTAAGGTCAACAACGAGGGTGGTGTATAGTGGTTGTTGATTCCTCCGAGCCGCAGACTCCCATAAATAATCCCCTTCAATCGTATGGATGTCATGGGAGACAGAGATGATCCTAAAATCATTCCTCTCCCAAAAAATTAATCCTCTCAACCTCAAATGGTTCTGTTCTAAAGACTGAAATGGGAGAGAAGTATGATCCTAATGAACGTGCATCTGAATCTTTGTCTGATTCATCATACTACCACCTAAGAGAGACTTTAGGTGCTGGAGAATAGACTTCTTTTGGGATGACATTAGAATTCTAGTGATAAAGCCGAACTAATATTTGGATGGGATGCTCATATCTTCCTTTTATATATGTGTGCCCCCAACAACCAATGACACATGGGAAATATTTGAAATGAGGGGTACAAACCACCCCTTATCAGCCCTAGTACCTTTTGTACCTAAAATATTATTAAAGGATCCTGCGTGGTAATACACCATCTTGCCACAAACTTTTACTTCTTCCAAAAGCTTCCAAACGGTATCCTTTCTCTTCTTTGGTAGGGCCTTCACATAGGCATCGTAAATTTATCATACCCAGGTTGGGACATAAGCAAATCAAGCTCTCATGAACCTTTTGAGCACATGAAACTGGATTTTGTCCTATATGGTTAGATAATCACTCACCACCCCATCTGTGGAGAGTCCTATCTCCTAAAAAATTAGGTGTTCTCTAACATTTTTTCCTATTAAGGGAAATTGTAGGGATAATTAGAAGAATACATGAGGTCGGTGATTGAGATTGAATGTCGTGTGGCAGCTTGGACCTGATGTCTATCCTCTTCCTGACAGGTGCCTGCTTTAATTTCTCGCTCACATGCGTAGAAGAGAACACAGAGGTATTATGTTGTTTAGATTCCTCAGAAGGCACATTTATAGAAATCCCTTTATTTCTCTTAGGAAGAGGAGGAGTGCAAACTCCCATATTCAAAAAAGGCCAAAATAGTAGCTAAACCATGTCGAACACCCACGACACGTGGAGTGGACCACGGACCGTAGGTGTAGTCTGTGGTTGGCATTCCTAAGAAAGGTATGAGGGTCCAAAACCATGACTTGACCAATACACCGTTGGGCAAACCACGGTCCATGGTTGGAGGTTCGTGGTTTGAAACCGCATAACTAAGACTCTGATCACCAACGATGGCCGTGTAGGACGGTTTGTCGTCCTGACCATGGTCCGTCGCTAGTGTGTCCTAGTTCACTACTGTCTCTTAATTTTTCAGGGGCAGTTAGGTTTTTTCATAATAAATTAGTTCCTATATAACGTCATTTTTCCTATGTTTTTGGCCCCTGTGTGAGTCTTTTTACCCCCCAAATTCACCCCATTTAATTCATTCTTCCAAATTCATAAAAGAATTCCCAAAATTTCTCTGTTTCAAAATGTTGAGTTACCCAATTTACTTAGGATTTTCTTCAATATTCATGGGTTCGTATCATTAATGCTTTTTATGATTTAATTATGATCTTCTAAGTATGAATTGATTAATTGATATGGTTTTTATGATGTTTTCCCCTATGAACCTATGTAATCCCCATTTTTTCACGTTATGAACTATATGTTGTGGGATTTTGATCTTTAAGGAAGAGTTTTATGAAATTGAGCATGTATTACTAGTTTTAACATGAATTTATGATGAAATCCACATCTAACCCATGTTGGTTTTTTGTTGTTGAAAGGCCATTCTCATAAACATATAACTATTATGATGTGAAAGGTTTTCTCACACAGAAATGATTCTTAGGTTGAAAGGATTTCTCACCTAATTGAATCAAAGACAAGGAGCTATCTTAATGAAACTAGCTTGAATTGGTAGTCCAAGGGGACCTTTTCATGAGTAACGAAGTCAAGTAAGAAATGACTACTCCATGGGAATTCAGGCTTAGCACCGAGTTGATATTGGTAATGAGATGGAAGCTCTCCCGCAGTAGAGGTGAGGTTTCCAAAGCAATCTCATGAGATGGAAGATCTCCCATCGTAAAGGCCAGATTTATAGTAGAAATCTCCTTATCCCATAACTATGTGACATCATAGGTTGATTAGCTAGGGGATCCACTTAAGTTAGAAGTGTAAGGTTCTACCTTAGGTAAGTAGAACAACTATTTTAAGTATGGGAGACACCGAGGGATCATGGTATAGCTCACATGATCTCTATGTCGGTTAAGGATAATTCCCCACATTAATAATAAACTAAGGTTACTCAAGGAGTATCTAATATGTGTTCAAAGTCTTTAAGGATAATGTTAACTTGCATTGACTTTCTTTAATGAAGTATGTTTCTAACTCTTTTATCTTGTTTTAACTTGGTTATTTGCATGTCATGAAATATAATGTCCCTTTTTAGCATGTTTTAAATATTTTATTCATGTCTATCACACTTGGTACATTTATTTGTAATAACACATACTCTTGCCTACACTTTTCCCAAATGTAGGGTCTGATATTCAGGGTGCTCTATTTCGTGGCTAGTAGGTGATTTGATTGATTCCCGAGATTTGATGAGTCCTCATGCTTTGAGGATGGAGTTATTGTATTCATTTTCTTTTATGTATTTCTCTTTTGGACATAATGTATTGGCTAGGTCCAATTTCATTTGATTGTAATAGATGGCTATGATGAGACAAGTGTCTAGAATTGTTTTTTCATTTATAAAATATTTGGACTTCAAATTTGTTGGTTTACTCTTATTGTTCCATTTCTTATGTTATGAGAGCTAAGTAGCTTGTGGGGAGTCCTTTGGGGTTCTATACGCCATGTTACATCTATGGTGTACCCCTAGGTCGTGACAAACTTGATAATCAGAGTACAAGGTTTAGAATGGTCCTAAGATGTATTATAAGCCACGTCTAGTAGAGTCTTTTTCATGAGTGTGAAGTGAGCCATATTTATGAATTAGAGGCTGTAAGATGATTAGGATACTTCACTTATTTCAACACTCTTAGGTGGTGTGATAGAGTGTAACTTTATAAAGTCTCTCTCCTAATCCTTATGCTATGTTCTTTAGGATATGGCTACCCGAAGAGCTTATTCTAGAAGTAATGAGAGGGAGAATGCGGAAAAAGAAGCTCCTCCCCAAGCTCCTCAAGTTCCGGTCGATCCTTTGGTCGAACAGGTGTCTAATGTGGAGTTTAGGGCTGATTTTCAAGTGTTGGGTCAAGACGTGACGGACCAAGCCAATAGAGAGGATGTTGTTCCCGTAAGCCCGAATGTGAGTAAGGCGGCTTCAAGAGTGAGGGACTTCACAAGGATCAATCCTCCGGAGTTACATGGGCCTAAAGTTGAGAAAGATCCCCAAGAGTTTATCGATGAGGTCTACAAAATTATAATGATCATGGGAGTGACGTTGGTGGAGAAGGCGAATTTGACTGCTTATCAATTAAAAGGTGTTTCTCAAACTTGGCTTAACAAATTGAAAGAAAGGAGGCTGGAAGATGCACGTCCTCTTGATTGGAAGAAATTTAAGAGTGCTTTTCTTGATAGGTTCTTTCCCCTTGACATGAGGGAAGCAAAGGTGCTTGAGTTCATCAACCTTCGTCAAGGAAGTATGAGTATGACGAAGTATGCACTAAAGTTCACACAATTGTCTATTCATCAACCTTCGTCAAGGAAGTATGAGTATGACTAAATATGCACTAAAGTTCAGACAATTGTCTAGATATGCTCCAACAATGGTTGCGGATTCAAGGGCAAAGATGAGTAAATTTGTTTCAGGTGTCTCCAAAATGGTGGTTTAAGTGTGTTGAACCGCTATGATCATTCATAATATCGATATCTCTTGTCTCATGGTACATGTACAAAAAATTGAGGAGCAGAAACTCAAGGAAAAGTCTAGGGAGCTAAAAAGGGCTAAGACAGATGATGGAAATTTCTCTAATGCAAGGTCTGATGGGCAAGGTCATCCTAGATTTCAGCAAAGTTTTTCCGGTCAAGGTTCCTCCAATGATCCTCTATGTTCAACAAATATAGGGTTTCTAACCCTAAGCCTTAAGGAGGGAGTGGTAGTGGATCTTCATTTCCTATGTCTAATCGTACTAAGTGTGGAAGGAAGCACGAGGGTAAGTGCCTAGCCGACATGGATGGTTTGTATGGTTGTGGTAAAAGTGGTCATAAAAGAAGGGATAGCCCGATGCTTGCCGTAAAGGGAAGAGAAGGCAAGCAAGCTCATCCTAATGGTTCAAATTCCAATGCTCCGAAGCAAAACCGCTTCTATGCTCTCCAAACCCGAGGTGAACAAGAGAGTTCTCCAGACGTGGTCACCAGTATGTTAAAAGTTTTCCAAATAGAGTTACATGTTTTACTTGATCCCGGTGCGACTTTTTTCTTTGTGATGCCATATGTGGCGATGAGGTTTAACCCCGATGTGTTGTTAGAACCTTTTTATGTCTCTACCCATGTTGGTGATTGGGTTATGGCTATGAGGGTCTATAGAAGATGTCTCATTTCCTTGTCCCATAGAGTCACTCTTGTTGACTTGGTAGAGCTTGATATGTTAGTTGTCCCATAGAGTTACTCTTGTTGAGTTGGTAGAGCTTGATATGTTAGACTTTGATGTTATCCTTGGTATGGATTGGTTGTATTATTGTTATGCTTCTATTGATTGTAGGATTAGATTAGTCAAATTTAAGTTTCCAAATGAGCCTATCCTAGAGTGGAAAGGGGGAAATTCTATGCTTAAGGGTCAGCTTGTCTCCTATCTAAAGATAGAAAGATGATTTCTAAGGGTTGCATTTACCATCTTGATAGGCTGAGGGATGTAAATTCTGAAACCCCTACCCTTGAGTCGGTCCCCGTTGTAAATATGTTTTTGGAAGTGTTCTCTGATGATTTACCTGGTGGTCCTCCCGAGAGGGAAATAGACTTCGGTATTGACTTTCTCCCATATACACAACCTATTTCTATTCCTCCTTATAGAATGGACCCGACTAAGTTAAAGAAGTTGAAAGAACAATTGAAAGATTTGTTGGATAAGGGTTTGATCTGATCGAGTATCTTTCCATGGGGTGCTCCAGTGTTGTTTGTTAGAAAGAAAGATGGCTCTCTTCGTATATGTATTGATTATCGTCAGTTGAACAAGGTGACTATTAAGATAGGTATCTTCTTCCAAGGATAAATGATTTTTTTGACCAGCTTAAAGGAGCAAGTTGCTTCGCTAAGATTGATCTTCGATCGGGCTATCACCAATTGAGGGTGAAAAAGGATGACTTTCTGAACATGACTTTTTGAACTCGGTATGGTCATTATGAGTTTTTGGTAATGTCGTTTAGGTTGACTAATGCTCCATCAACATTTATCTATTTGATTAATAGGGTGTTTGGAAAATACCTTTATATGTTCATAGTGTGTTCATATATGATATATTGTTCTATTCAATAATTGAGAATGAGCATATTGATCATTTGAGAATTTTGTTGCAAATTCTCTAGGAACAACAACTGTTTGCTAAGTGTAGTAAATGTGAATTTTGGCTAAGGTCCATTGCTTTTCTTGGGCATATTGTGTCAAGCAAAGGTATTGAGGTAGATCATATAAACACGGATGTGGTCAAAAGTTGGCCTAGATCTCTAACTCCTCCAGATAACAGAAGCTTCTTAGGTTTGGCCGGTTATTATAGAAACATTGTTAAGGGATTCTCTTCAATTGCCTCTCCTCTGACGACTTTGACTTAAAAGAAAGCTAAGTTAATATGGTCTGAAGCTTGTGACAAGAGTTTCCAAGAATTGAAAGATAGACTTACTTCCGCTCTAGTGTTGACCTTCCGGAAGAGACGTATGGTTTTGTGGTGTATTGTGATGCCTCTTGAATTGGGTTGGGATGTGTGCTTATGCAAAATGGTATAGTTATTGCCTATGCATCAAGGCAACTTAAGATTTATGAGAAGAATTAACCCATCCATGACCATTAGTTAGCGGCGGCTGTGTTTGCCTTAAAGATTTGGAGGCATTATTTGTATGGTTTTCATGTCGATGTATTTACCGACCATAAGAGTTTGCAATATGTGTTTAACCAAAAGGATTTGAATCTTCGCCAAATAAGGTGGCTTGAGTTATTGAATGATTATGAAATGAGTGTTCTCTATCACCCCGATAAAGCAAATGTTGTGGTGGATTGTCTTAGTTATCTATGGGTAGTGTTGCCCATATTGGGGAAGAATAGAAAGGGTTGGTTTGACATGTTCATAGTTGACCCGATATGGTGTTCAATTAGTGGACTCTACCAAGGGTGGTGTTATGGTTCTCAATGGGTCCGTAACGTCTTTTGTGGCGGATGTGAAAGCTATGCAAGGTCTTGATCCTATTTTTGTTGAATTGAAATAAGCGTTTGTTAAGAAATCTATCAAGGCTTTCTCCTAATGGGGAGATGGTGTACTTAGATACGAAGGTCATTTATATGTTCCAAATGTTAATGATTTTAGGGAATAGATTTCGACAGAAGCTCATAGTTCGCAGTATTCCATTCACCCAAGAGCCACCAAGATGTACCATGATTGACGGGAAGTTTATTGGTGGAATGGGATGAAGAAGGATATTGCAAGATTTGTGGCTAAGTGTCCAAATTACCAAAAAGTAAAGGTTGAGCATTAGAAACTGAGACGTTTGTCCCATGATATTAGTATTCCTACTTGGAAGTGGGAAGACTTGAATATGGACTTTAGTGTTGATTTGCCTCGCACCCGGCGACAACATGACTCTATTTGGGTTATAGTAGATCGGATGATGAAATCGACTCATTTCCTTACCGTCAAGGTTTCTTATTCGGCGGAGGACTATGCCAAGTTGTTTTTGAGAGAAATGGTATGGTTGCATGGACTTCTCTTGTCCATTATTTGCGATCATGGTACCCAATTCACTTCTATCTTTTGGAAGTCATTCCTAAAGGGTCTTGGTACTCGTGTTAATCATAGCATGACCATTCATCCCCAAACATATGGGAAAGCAGAGCATACTATCCAAACTTTGGAAGATATGTTAATGGCTTGTATGATTGATTTTAAGGGTAATTGGGAGGACCATTTGTCATTGATTGAGTTAACTTATAATAATAGCTATCACTCGGGCATTGACATGGATCCATTAATGCTCTTTATGGTAGGAGGTGTAGATCTCCAATAGGTTTGTTTGAGGTGGGTGAATTTGCCTTGATAGGTCCCGAGATAGTACATGAGGTCATTGAGAATGTTCGACTTATAAGAGAAAGGTTGAAAATGGCTCAAAGTCGGTAAAAGTCATATGCCGATGTAATAAGAAGGGATTTTGAGTTTGATGTTCACGATTAGGTTTACTTGAAAATTTCACCCATGAAGGGTGTAATGACGTTTGGCAAGAAAGGGTAGCTTAGTCCCCATTATGTGGGCCTATATCAAATTTTAAGGCGTGTTGGTAAGGTCGCTTATGAGTTAGATTTGCCAAATGAGTTGGCATCGGTGCATTTGACATCTATAGTTCCCTTAGAGGCTTTTGGAGTTGATGAAAGTCTTTCATATAAGGACGTCCAGGTTGATAGTTTAGACCGGCAAGTCAAAAAGTTGAGAAATAAGGAAGTTGCTGTCACGACCCAAGCCTAGGGCCTAGACATGACATGGCGAATGAGGAACCCGAAGGAACCCCAAACAAGCCTCTCAAACTTGTCATCACACTTCATCGGTCGCGGAAGTACATTCAACATTAAATAACGG